>APFE030036892.1:206312-229392 GCA_000404065.3 Pinus taeda | reverse complement strand
CTAATAGTAATATGGATACCAATACATTGAAAATTGAAATTTGATCCACACATAAAATTTAAATTCATAATTGAATTAAATAATGACATACATAGATCCATCCTCATCATTCATTTTGATACATACATCATTCATATGACATACTCATTATTCATCCATACCATGAGATTCAATAAATAAAAAAATCAATAATGAAATATTCAAAGAAATTGATCCATATCATTCATCATTCATCATTCTAGAATCTAAATTGAAGGCAAAACATACAAGTATATTACTATATACTATATACTAGATACTGAAGTTTTGAGGGGTGATGCCCAAACGCACCCCTTTTGGGTAAGATTTTGGTAAGATTTTGTAGTGGAGATGACCAAATCTTCTATGCCAAAGTTCACATGGGCTAACTTCAATGTGAACCAAAGCTTAAGCGAGGGGAGTTATCAATCTATAGAGTCTTCCTTCAAGAATCCCAATCATTCTAGAATCTTCTATGCTTGAGTTTTTACCCCATACTACAACTCTTCAATCAACGAAAGCCGCTCTATCACCTTTATCTTCTATACTTGAATGGAAAGTAAATTCTTATGCAAACCTAGAACAAATAGGGTTTTGTTGAGATGAATATTTCCTCCATTCTCCAGCTCTAGTGAGGTTGATCCAATACCTCTCATAGAATAGCTCTTATTATCACCAAGCTCTACAGAGTAAGAGGACTTTCCTTTTGACAGAGTTTTTAGTCGTTTGTGATGGCCAGTCATATGTCTTGGTGCTCCACTATCGATCTCACCCAAATGCTCTCATCTTGAAATGTGCCAGTGAGTGCTGACAAGAGTCATTCATCCTTTGTCTTGATCACTTCCTTCTTTGGAGTAAATAGAAGATTCCATACTTCTTTGAAGCCCTCCTTGAGATGAATTCCTACCTTTGAACATTTTGGAGTTTCCAAAACGGGTACGTTTAGAAATGTCACCTCCCGAAAAAGGAAACGTCGACCGAAACGTCATATGTGTGTGTGTGTGTATATATATATACATATATAAGTGAATAACACATTATCTTGCAAGAAAAAAGGGAATAAGACTCATAGATAACAATTTAGAAGGAAATACAAGCCTATATTAACTCTCATAGATGATTACATGATGGTTGAGTTTTAGAGTTTCGGGTATGGGTACGGCTTGAAACGTCAGGTTCTTAGAAGTTTCTTGCAACATAGTCTTCGGTGTAGTAGAGATCTTCATAATGCCCTTAGCCATTCTTAGCTCTAAAACCAAGTTGAGAAACCTATAGGGCAATGATTAGAGTGATTTCTCTTTTCTTGATAACTACTTGTGATGTCTTTTTACTTTTTCTTACTTATTAGTTTCTTTACTTATTATTATGTTTATGTATCATCAAACAACTACCAAAACAAGAAGAACAATAGTACACAAGAACACAGAATGTAGGTTGCAAGCCAGGGCCAAAACCTCTCCACTTGAGAGGAAAACATGTAAATCTATCCTCTTCTTATAGAATCTTCAATTAACAAATTCCACAACCTCTAGACCAAGACAAATACCCTCCAAGACCAAGTCCAACATTTGCAAATGATGTGCTTCCTTAGATCAAGTAAAACCTAGTCAAATCTCTTCCAGCAGCACAACTTCGACCCCCAACTTCAGAATTTCAACGTCAACAACAGGTCTGAAGTTTCGGCCCCCCTAACAACAATTGTTGCCACACTTGTGAGCTTGTTCTTGCCTCCCAAGGCTACCTCAAACCTTCGCTTGGATTTCTCCTTCTTCTAATGCTTGAGGATGACACAATGTGACCTTCATTGACCTTCTTTCTCTTCCTTCTTCAAGATCGAACCTACAAAAGAAAAACCCTAGTCCAATAGCAAAAACCCTAGCCTTCCTTCACATGTGTGAGAGAGAAATAGCCCATAACAAGTTTTCTTCATCGTCTTCCTTCTTCGTTGCCTTTCTTGCTCTTCTTCTTCAATTGGATGAGTGAGTGAATGAATGTCCTCCAAGGAGCTCGAGTTCCCTCCTTTATATAGGCTCTTAAGTTGGATGTGGCTACTCAAATTAGGTCGAGTTCCCAGCTACCAGGCCGACTTGGTCTTGAAGGGCATTTTGACACTTTTAATGACAAAAATAATTTTCTTTACAAGTTACAATGTGCTTGATGGAGTCTTCAACTTATGATAATGACTCTTTTGACTTCTTGACCTAGAGCTAATCTTAGAAGCACTCAATGGGTGCTTGACCTCTAAAATAAAAGGCCTAGAGCATGAAACTCATGCTTCAAAAATAATAATAATTTTTCTTTCATTTTACAATATACAAAAATCAAAAGTACATTTCATATTTATGAAGACCGAACCTAGTTACACATTTTCAACAATCCCTCCATAGATCTTTGTTCACTCTGCCTCCTTCAGCAGCTTGGATGGACCTGTTTCATGGCCTAGATCACAACTTAAACAAGCTCGACCAGGTCTCACCCTTCCAAACCCTCGATCCTCTTACTAATTTAGGAGTCGCGACCTACTCCAAATATAATCTTGGCCACATGAGAAGAACTCAACCCTCAAAGGGCACTCTTACCACAAGAGAGCTCACATCTCTCTTGCACAAAATGTGTGAGACCTCACCATAGATCTTCTTTATTTATCCTTTTTCTTAGTGTTACTTAAGAAACCTCTAAATCTAGGGTTTTCACTTCTGAACCCTTAAGAATAAATAATTAGTTTTCTTTTGGTCATAAAACCACTACCTGGGTCAAAAACCCACTTTTGGGTAAATT
Organism: Pinus taeda; assembly: GCA_000404065.3. NCBI lineage: Eukaryota > Viridiplantae > Streptophyta > Pinopsida > Pinales > Pinaceae > Pinus > Pinus taeda. The sequence continues at coordinate 226,596 of APFE030036892.1, read as the reverse complement.
TCCCAACCAACAACTTTTGGTGGGTATCTTTCTCAAAAATACATTTTGAGACACCCAAAATTCCAACACTCCTAAGGCCAGTTTCAATCCTCCTAAGGCCTCTTCCTATAGCATATTATAAGTTGTCTCAAAGGCTGAATTTTCGCCCCCTTCCTCAAGGTGAATCTCTAATCAAGGTTCAGTGTTCTAGGGCATCTTTTCAGTCTCCTTTTCAGCCTGTCCCACTGTGAAATTTCTGGGTGCTTTAACGTAGATCCAAGATTGTTTCAGGGTTATAACTGAGGCATAAATTACAATTCTTTTGGAGGTTGATCTGAGGTAGAATGAGAGTTACTTTCAAGATCATCTTATGGAAAAAGGAATCTCTACCTAGTTTGAAGCATACTTTCAAGTCATTCTTGAAGATATTCTTTAGCAGGCATTGAAGTCATTTTGAATAGACCTTGAATTCATTCTTGAACAAAACTTTGAAGTCATCCTTGGCACATTTGAGACAGTTGTTTGGAGGTATTAACTAGAATCAATTTGTTGCATTAGAGGTTAGAATTACAGTAGCAAACTTACTAGAGCAGTACTGGAAGTTGAATTTATTCAAGCAGAGATAGCAGTGGCTGTATATTGTTGTACTTGGGTCATTATCCCTGGTATGGGAGCCCAAGAAGTTTTTTGTGTTATCTTTTACTCTAAAGGGTGGCAAGGTGGTGCTAGAGAAGGAAGTTGTAGCTTCCTTCAGGAGGTTGTAGTCACCTTCATGTGCGAGCCAGTAAATCTTGGGGTTGTAGCCCTTCTAGTTGTAACAAGTAAACCGGAAGTTGTAGCTTCCCTCTAATATAAATAAATTGTTCATTGATATGTCTTGTGGTCCTTTGATGCAATGTTATTGGTTAATTCTTTTGATACTAATACCGATTCACACCCCCCTTTCAGTATTTCGAACAAATAACACCTCAATCAAAAAATACTCTAGCATGACAATGCATTATTTTATTACTCTCAAGATATTACAAGAATGTGAACCACACTCTCCAAATACAGATTTGTTGTGTGCTCATAATAAGCTAAACAAATACATTATGAAGGCTTCCCAATCATTTACGCTACTATGTATTCACCCTCCCACTATGCTCTTGATGTGTACTCAAGTATACCACCTAGGGCATTAAGTTACACCAATGAACAACAAAAATAAATCTAACTAAACCCATTATTGCACATTTGGCCTTTGAACCACAGCAAACTTGGTGCTTATTCCATCCCTTCTTAATTATTAGCCCACTTCATCTTCTGATCCTTTCAGTATCATACTTGGCACTTGTTATGTTTCAAATCACACCCCCCTAGCACAATACTGGGGGCTTTTGAGCCCCACAAAAGCTTAGTTTTGTAGAAGTTGTAAGCACATAAGTCCAATGTTATCAGAATCAGACCGGAACTAGTTATCCTGGTCATTCCAGCCATTTTCACGCCCTAACCAATCTACTTGGTGGCACAAAACCAGAAAAGGACAATTCGAGTTTCTGTGCAAAACTAGTGAGCTCCATACAATGTAACTAAAGAACCTTGAAACAAAAATTTACCCAAAAAAAATAATAATAATAATTAATGAGTCGGGCAGCCTAATATTCAACCCTGGGGCCCTACTAATGTTATGTAATCAATGCCAATGCTAGAGTTAAATTCTTAAAATAAAAGTGGCATTCACTTTCACTTAAATTCTTAACATTAACATTAATTGTTTTTAGAAAATCAGAAAGGCAGAAAGATTTTCTCTTGTTGATAATTACTTGTGATTTCTTTGAGTTCTTATTATCTTTCTTATGTTCTTCTTGTATCTTAGTTTCATGAAGCAATTACCAAGACCAAAACACAAAGATCAAGTACACCAGTGTAGGCACTCAACTAGGGCTAAAACCCCTATATAGGGGAAAACCCAGTCGGAAACTCTTCCTTCAGTAGATTCAAAATCAGATAGACCAAGACCTTAGACCAACAAACCTTCCTCCTCCACCAAGTAAGCCTTCCAAGATGATTTAGTAGTGTCTTCTTATCCAACAGCTTAAGCCCAGCAACAATCCGGACAATCGACTTCCCAGCTACAAATTTTCGACACCCAACTACAGAATTATGGCCCAACTTCAGCTCTACAGTTTTTCGCCCCTCCAACAACTTCACAAATTCAAACGTGTGAGTGAGAGAGAGAATTTCGACTTCTTATGCTTGAGAGATCTTTCCTTGAAATTCCTCTTCTTTCCTTGAAATTCGCACCCTTTCTGCCCCCCAAAAGTTTGAGATCAAACTTGTGAGTGTGAGTGACAAATGAGGTCAAGTTGTTGTCTTTATATAGGATTTTTTACCCATGTTTAGGGCGACTAGTCCAATTTGAGGCCGACTTAGTGGAGGAGGCCTAATTGGACTATTTTACAATAAAATGAATCTCTTCTTTGACAAATAGAGACCAAGAAAGGTCTTATAATATGACATGGATAAGGACACTTGACATAAACCCTAGAAGCCTTTAATGGAGGCTTTGACCTAAAAACAATTGACCCAAGCATGAAACCCATGCTTTAATAAGTCAATTTCTTTAATAAAAATAAAATCTTCCTTTGACAAATATATTTCATTATGACTCAAATTCAATATTGAAGACCAACACTAGTTACACTTTTCAACATTGCCTCTTAACTAGGGAGGTATTCATAATTACATATATATAGATGTACATGGAAGATCTCAAAATGAACTACGAAGAGTTCTAGCAGACTAGATACCTAACTAGGGTATTCTATTCAGGTAGGACTAGGATGGACTCAAGCTTTCAGCCACTTTAGGTACAATCAAGCTTACTTGCTAACCATCAACCCAGGGATCTAGGTGCATATCCGAGGTCGGAGCTCCATGACCAATGCCACCCTCCCTCTTTGGGATCCAGACATCAACACATAGGGTTGTTAGATGTCCTCCCAAGCATCCACCATTAGATGCTTCAACTCTCCCTATCAAACTACATATATCCAATTGTCCAAGCATGCTTCCAAAGTGTTTAACCTTTTCATGGAGAGATTTACCTGTACAAACACAAACCCCAATCAATAATAAACTTACAAATATACATACAAGTAAACACAAACCTTCAGGGTCCTCATTCATTAGGATGTTGCTTATATCATCATCAAATTATCCAATCTACAATTTGTTGGAAGCTTTCTTCTTCTTTCATTTCTTCAGCAACACCAAATACATCTTCAAATCTTCTCAAGTCTTTTGTTTGCAACTTCATGAACATTTATCGATAGTACTTTTGCTTACTTCAAAGTATTCATTGTCATAATATGCACTCCCTCTTAACTGGGAGATATACTTTTCTATCCATGCTCCCTCTCAATTTTGGGGAGATCAACCACTTCCTTTTTCTATGACATCGGAGAACCTTTCATGTCTCCAACCCTTCTTACGGTATCAAGGTCATCTTGATACACAACTTCCTTCATCATGCTTATACGAACATCCTCATCATTTTTGAAGATTATGTGCCTACAAAACTTTAAAAACAAATATAAACCAAATACAAACATGAAGTTAATTATATCATAATCATATTACTAAAATGGAAGCATTTAGACTTTAGATATCAAACACCTAAACTTAGTTAAGTTTAAAATCAGCAACAATTACATACTCAATTTCTTGCTAGGGTTTTGTCACAAACCTTAGACTACATAACTCATTATATCTAGGGCCTCAATATTACTTTCAGAGATGTATGAGCAGTGTGGAAAAAATCGGCAAAAAATCGGGATTAAATCCCAAAAACGTGATTTTTTCAGCAAAACGATTTAATCAGACAACTTTTTGCAGACTTTTTCCCTGCCAATTAAATTGCGATTAAATCAAAATAATCCCGATAAAAAAAGTGGGCCATCTCTCCTAGGTCACGGATTAGAGGCTGAAAAGGCCGAAAAAAACATATTTCTTTGTTGTCTTTGCTCCCATTCGTCCCTGTGGAGAGAGTAGTTGTTTGCCACTGCCCTAGATAAGATAAGATAATTTTATTAATGTCCAATGAATGACCACAAAGTAGGTCAAAGGGACTGTCGGTTACATAAGGGGTCGTGCCCAGTAGGAGAACCAATCGGTCTCCTCAGAAAGACAAACACTGAAAGAAAGATAGGAAATAAAAACGAGGCGGGTTGGGAAGAGCGTATGGAGCTCCGATCCCAGCCACGCCAACTGATCTCTAGACTGCGTTGTAGGATCACTGGTGAAGAAGACCCTGGGGACGCGAATGTGGGAGTCCGATACTCCTAACATCCGAGGTCGAGAGAGGAGAATTGTGGGTAGTTCAGTAAGGTTTGCTGGTTTGAAACGGTGGACGTTGGTTGCCTCCCATTGTGTTGTCTTCGTGATCTAACGATCCTAGGCCGCCTCTCGGGGAGATGCCTGGCACGGTTCTGCTGCTGGGCCCTCATAGGCAAGGGGCTTCTCCTCTTAACTGAACGAGGGTTTGTCAATCTGTGTGAGCCGGCTTGATCGGTACTCTCACTGGTTGATCTCTTAACTCCTCGAGCTGAGGGAAGTATGCTGAAGAAAGAGGTGATCTGACGAGTAGTGTTGGGTCGGACGGGAGGCTGGAGGATATGCTCCCGATGCTTAAGAGTCTCTTGGATATAAAGTGCGACGCATCTCTAGTCCGTGTAGCTGAAGAAGCTGGATAGGGTATGTGGTCTTCTGAATAGACAGTGGTAGCAACCCCTGATCTCATAATATATCGGACAACCGAAGATGAAGTGCCATTCGTTTTCCACCTCCTGTGTATGGCATAGCCGGCAAGTCCTGTCAACTCTCTCTATCTAGTGGTCTGTCTCTACCCGAAGCCTATGTGATCCAACTTTGAACTGCCCAAGGGGGATCCGAAGAGCATGCATCCAATGCCGAAGGGTGTACTGGGGGCGAACTATAAGCCCGTCTCTGATACCCAAGAAGTGCTCTGCATAGAAAGCCATCTTTGGGCGCAGCCCCCCCGGGGGGTCAATCCATGTGACCTGGATAAACGGCCTGTAGATGTCTTCCTTGATGATCTTATTTAGTTCCTGCCTGGGGGGAGTCCTTTGGGGGCGTTCAAGGAATACCGAAAGGGGGGAGGTGATCTATATGGAGTCCCACTGCCTTGAGGAACTTTGAGACCCCTGTATACCAACACTTGGTTTTTCCTGGTTGGGTGCGGTCGATGGCCTCAGACGAGCAGTAGGCTAGATAAGGGTACCTGTCGCGTCCTTTCAATGTGTCTGCGAAGCTCCGAACTCGGTGGAGAAAGGAGACCAGTCTGAAGGCTGTCTCAAGGCGGAAGGGCTGTGCACCAAATTCGGCCAGTATGATTTGTTGTGGGATAGTACACTTGCAACAGATAATGCGTCGGAGGAGAAGGGTTTGGACTCTCTCGACTGCTGCCCAATCTGACTCAAGCAAGGAAGGGCCCCAAATTTCCGACCCGTACAGGACCGTGGGTCGAATCAAGGTGTCCATAAGGCTCAACTTTGACGAGATGTCCTGGAAGTGATGGCGGAAACATTGTCTCTCTAATATGGCTAGAGAGCCATACCCCTTATTGATCCGAGGTTGCAGAGCTGACTGCATACTGAACCGGGGGCCCGAAAACTGCACTCCCAAGTACGTGTAGCTATTGGTAATCTCCACTGTCTCTCCCTTTAAGAGGAACTGGAGATTCTGAGACTTCTTCGTCCCGTTGAAGACTATTACTTTTGTCTTACCCAGGTTCACTGTCAAATTCCGGAGATCACAAAATAGTGCTAATGCATCCAGTTGCCTCTGGAGCCCTTCTGGTGATGAGGATAAGAGTGCAATGTCATCTGCAAAAAGTAAGATATAGATCAAAACCTGATGAAGATAGCAACTGTCAGACTCCTGTATGTGTTCCCGCAAAAAAGCTTCGAGCTCATCAATATATATCCCAAAAAGGGTGGGGGAGAGTGGGCACCCCTGCTTGACTCCAATCGTGCTCCGGATGAACTCAGATAGTCCACCTACAGTGCGAAGACGGCCCAGGACAGACTCGTAAAGACGCATAACAGCAGTCAGTCGGGAGTGTGAGGTATTGATGTCTTTGAGTCGCTGTAGAAGATCCTCTCTCGGGACTAAATCAAAAGCCTTCCGGAAGTCCACAAAGCAACAGTACACCTTCGAGGACCGGTGGCGTGCTTCCTCGATCACAGCACGGAGTGTAAAGATGTGGTCAATGGTCTGGTCATCTGGTCTGAAACCAGCTTGGCCTCTGGCCCTGAGATCTCTTTCTTCGAAATCTCCGGAAAGCTTTCTATGAAGGATAGTGGCATAGAGTTTAGAGAATGTATGACCCAACATAATTGTCCTGTAGTTGTTGGGGTCCGAGGTATTCCCTGACTTATGGATGGGGTATATAATATGGTGGGACCATATGGGGGGGAACCCATCTCGGACTACATGGTTGAAGAGATCTGCCAGGTATCCGACTGAGGGTCGTAGGCCATGTTTGAAGAATTCGGCTTGGAATCCTTCCTCGTCTGCTACTTTGCTGCTATTCATCGCCCAGATGGCTTCCCTGACATCTTTATCGGTGAACAGGTGGCAGGAAAGGGGAGGAGATGTGACTTGGATCTGGGACTGTCCAGGAATGTCGTAAAGGCGGGAGGTGTGAGAGAACATGGAGACTGGGTCGAGATCATCGGGAGGAGGAGAGCGTCGGGGGAGGATCTTGCCCCAGAATTGCTTGGGGGAATGGGTAAGGAGGGCGGAAAGCTCCCGTCTTTGTTGGGAGATGAACTATCGTTTTTTGTGGCGGAGGAGGCGACGGTAGTTCTTTTGGATGGCAGAGTATGAGGGAAGGGACTGACCGAAGGCTTGGCGGAGATCCTGGTGGAGTTTACACTCTGCATCGTACCATTTGTTCATAGGGGAAGTTCCTGTCTTGCGGGAGGTCGAGGTGGTCCGAAAGGAGTGGGGAAAGGATTTAAGAGCCGACTCCCAGATTGCCGAGGAGAGACAGTGGTATTTATCCGAAACAGTCTCGAGACGGGAGAAGTCATTTGTGTTGGGGAGGATTTGCCAAAGTGAGGAGGAGAAAATGTCGGGGTCACCCTTATCAAAACAGAAGATCGTTCTACCCGGAGATCGGAGTGGGGGGTGGGTTGGTCGAGGGGGATCAGACTGAAGGGAAAGTGAAAGCAGTGCGTGGTCGGCTAGGGGGATGGTTGATACGGAGAGATTCCGGATAAAAGGGAGCAGTGTTCAACCGGTTAAGGCGTAATCCACCACACTAGCCCCACCTCCATGAGGCCTACACGTGAAGAAGCGGGATTCTGGGAAGCGCGAGAGGCCGTTCAAAATTATCAGCTCATGTGATTCGCCCAACTGCAAAAGATGTCTACCATAGGTTGTGATGGGGCCCAAGGCGTCCTCCGAGATCCTCTGCAAGCCTGCTGAAGCCAGGTCCACACCCCTAGTGCAGAACACATCCTCGGAACGGTCATGGAGTGGGACCTGATGCTCCTTGGTACGGGCATTGAAGTCCCCCATGATGATGATTTCTCCATCAGTTGAGTATTTAGTAATGTCTGGGTATATGTTGGTGAAGGGGTCCCTTTCTACATCGTCGTGGATGGCAAACGAAGATGTGTTTGGGGGGAAGTACCAAACTGCAATAAACATATCCCTCAGGGGTGGGGCTCCAGTTCTGATTCGAATCCACATGTACCTGGCGTACTCATCTGTATTCACCACTGTGACTCTATCTCTGAGCTCGTCTTTGACTAGGCACGCTACTCCCCCTGACCCTCTGACCCCCCCTGAGCTCCTTGTTTCCTGTCTACATACTGAATGCCATTGGTACCCCGTTATGTCTAGGAGAGGCCGAACTGGGCTCTCGTGGGTCTCTGTTACTAGGAGGATATCTGTTGACTCAAGGGCGTCGTAGAGTAGCCCAGGTGAAGACCAAAAAGACCCATTTCCGTTCCAGCAGTGAATTGAAATCCCTGTTGTTCGACTCCCCCCCAGACGGGCCCGTCATTTGGAACTGCCTGCTCGAGGTGTCCATCCTGGGGGGAAGGAGTCTCGAATGATCGCGCGAAGGTTCCTTATGACTGCCCATTTGCCCGCTTGTCTTGCTGCGGCCACTTGTTCCCTAGCCTGTTTAAGTTCAGCCACCTGTGCCCGAGTGAGATCCTCATCTAGGAATATCCTGTGTGGAAGATCAAAAAGCTTCCGTTTAGCTCGAAGAGCATGTAGACGATCTGTGGTATTATGGAAACGGATAAATAAGGTGGAGTCCTGTCCTAGTCAAGCTCTGTCTAATCTGATATCAGATATGTAGAGGGTGTCTCTCAAGAAACCTGTGGCCACCTCCATCGGATCTGCTGAAGATAAAGGGAGAGGGAGACCTCTCACTTTGAGGTTTAGCTCTCTCGCTCTACGGGATCGTTCTTCCACGAGTTTGGCCTGTACAACTTCCTCTACTACTGTGATAGGAGAGGGTTTGTTTTTCCCCCGAACCACCTGTGCCCATGAGTTGATGTGTGTTTCTGTCTCCTGTCTGAGGGAGACCTGTTGGGATATAATCTCCTCCTGCTTGTTCCTGATCTCCTGGTTTTCTGCATGCAAAGTTGTCTCTGTGGGGTCTTCTTGCACTGATTTTCGAAGGGACAAGCTTTCTCCTTCCACGAAGGAAATTCTGTCATTTAGGGTGTTTACCTCGGCTCGGAGCTTGTCATTCTCGGTTTCAAGGGAATCTACCCGACGCAATAATTGTTTGATTTGAGATGTCCAGAAGGCGAAGTCTGACTCCATGGCAATGTCTCTAGGGCTATAGGTCTCTTCCGACTGGTTGAGGCACTGGTGGAGGTAACGGGAAGGTCCTCTGTTATTGAAACTGAGGTGGGTTTCGTGCTCAGATTCCGTGTGCGGGGAACCCATAGTTACCTGGTCATTTTTCGACGAGCGGGTTTGCTGGTCGTAAGGGTTCACACGAGCCGAGGTAAGGGTTTAGCGGAATGGGCCGGGGAGCAGAGACGAGGGTAATCGGAACAGAGATGGGCCGACGGAGCAGAGACGGGCCGCGGAACAGAGACAGACGAGGGCCAATGGAGAGAAAACGTGCCGCGGAGTATAGACGAGGGTCGACGGACGCGGGCAGACCAGAAACGGGCCGCGGAAGAAAGCTCGGGACGAGGGTAGACGGGTCGCAGAGAGACGACGCCACGAGAAGGGACGGGCTGCGAGCAACGACGCCGCGATGAGGGTAGACGGACCGCAGAGGAACGACGCCGCGAGCAGGAACGGGCCGCAGAGGAACGACGCCGCGAGCAGGAACGGGCCGCAGAGGAATGACGCCGCGAGCAGGAACGGGACGCAGAGGAACGGGCCGTAGAGGAACAACGCCGCGAGCAGGAACACCGCCGCAGAGGAATGGGACGCCGCGAGCAGGAACGCCGTCGCAGAGGAACGGGAAAGGAGATTTGCTAGTTTTGTGGTGGGGATTTGGAGATTTGTCCACTACTCAACATGAGAGATTCGAAGTGTCGAATTGCTACTGCCAGGTATGTATTTTAATTTTTCTCTTAGTTTTTTTTACACAAACGGCTTCTTAAATCTTTCTATAATTCTGTTAGTTTGTTTATATCTTATTTTTGCCTAGAATTTTGAAAGGGAAACATTGTTTAGAATCTAGATTAAGGCAAAACTTCAACTTTCAAGAATAAAATGACAAAAAATTTAAACCCTTGTTTATTGAATTTGAGTGTTTTCAAGTGGCTAAGAAGAGGCATTTAAAATCTAAAATCAACAATTGCATTTGTGTTTGCTTCTTATGTGATAGGAAATTTTTAATTTGTTTCAAATATTTTTGTGCCCAGGTTTAAATTCAAATTCAAAGTTTAAAATAAAATGCCAAGGCTTTTGGACGCCATGTGGGAATATGGTGAACCTAATACTATACCCGAATCTGGGGGATCAATAGAATGTATTTGACTTGCAAATTGTGTGGCAAGCATATGTCAGGAGGTATCAATAGATTAAAATTCCATTTGGGACAAATTCCGGGTAAAAATGTTGACCTTTGCCGAAATACATCTCCAGAAATCATCCGACGGGCCATTCAATCGTTGATGGATAAAGAGGAGGGAAAAGACACTAGGGCAGCACTAAAAATCCAACTTGTAGGGGCCTCAAAAGTGAGGGAAATGAGAGTGGCAGTGCTTCAGAAAACATCCGACAGGATATTCAATGGTTGATGGATAAAGAGGAGGGAAAAGACACTAGGGCAACACTAAAAATCCAACTTGTAGGGGCCTCAAGAGTGGGGGGAAATGAGAGTGGCAATGCTTCTTCAATGTCACCTTCCACACCCATATGTCCCAACCCCTCATCTTTCTCATCTTTTTTTGTTCCTAGAACCACACATGGTGCACAACCTGGCATCAAATCAGCACTTAAAAAAAGGAAAAGGCAAAAGTTGATGGGTTGGTCAGTAAGTGTCTTCTATGGAGTGATGCTCCTTTAAACATTGCCAAGACAAACCCATTCTACCAACTTATGTTTGATGTTGTTGTTGTCATTGGCCCAGGGTACAAAGCCCCCACCTTTGCAGAATTGAGAGGGCCTCTTCTTCAAGATGAAAAGACTGATTGCACTTCTAGATTAGAGGAGTCTAGGGCATCATGGTAACACACTGAATGCACAGTCATGTCAGATGGTTGGACTGGCCAAAAGGGTAGGACCCTTCTTAACTTCTTGGTTAGTTGTCCCGAGGGGACAACGTTTATGAAATATGTTGATGCATCTGCACACATTAAAGATGCACATTTATTATGTGAGTTGTTGGACCTTTTCATTCAAAAAGTAGGCCCAAGCAATGTTGTCCAAGTCATAACGGACAAAGCTACAAATTATGTTGCAGCTGGCAAGTTGCTTATGGAGAGGTATCCTAACTTGTTTTGAACACCTTGTGTTGCGCATTGCATTGACTTGATGTTGGAGGATATAGGTAAGATTCCTATTGTGAGGGATATTGTTGAATCATCCAGGAGCATAACAATATTTATATATAATCATGCATCTGTTCTTAGCTTGATGAGAAAATTCACCAAAAACAAAGAGTTGGTGTGTCCTGCCATTACACAATTTGACACTACTTTCATATCTCTTTAATCTCTGTTGAATTCCATGTGGGATGTGAAGAGCATGTTTCTTTCACCGGATTGGCGTGCTTTATCTATTAACTGCAAACCAGAGGGAGAGGGCATATGCAGACTAGTTTCATATGATCAGAGCTTTTGGGTAGGAGTAGAGGAGGTGTGTGCCATTTCAGAACCTTTGGTAAGGGTTCTTTGGTTGGTTGATGGAGACAAGCCTGCAATGGGCTACTTGTATGAGGTCATGGATAGGGCCAAAGAAGCCATTCGTGCTTATTATGAAGATAAAGGAGACGAGGAGATAGAGAAACAACAAGTCATATGGAGAGTGATTGATGAGCGATGGAACAATACCCTCCATCGCCCCATTCATGCTACAGTTATCTACCTCAACCCCGCATTTTCTTATGCCTATGGTTTCAGATTTGATGCTGAGGTGAGGGATGGATTCTTCACTTGTGTCAAGAGGATGGTGTCTTCTGAGCAAGAATGTGAAGATATTTCTAAAGAAATGGAGGTATATAGGATGGTGGGTGGCACATTTGGTTTTACCATGGCTATTACAAATAGGACAACCAAAATGCCAAGTAAACTTTAGTTTGTTTCAAACTTTCAAGTTTAGAATTTCAATGTTTTTTTATGTTTCTCATTTTTCTTTTAACTTGTAGATGCTTGGTAGACAAGCTATGGTGGCAGAGTACCCATCTCCAAAAGCTTGCCATTCGAGTGCTCAGCCAAACATGCAGTTCCTCTGGGTGTGAGCACAACTAGAGTGTATTTGACAAAATACACATCAAGAAGCACAACAGGTAAAAAAAATATTCAAATTAAATTTTTTGAATTCATTTGATTATTTTTAATATTTAAATTTTCTAAGTACTAATTTACAATCTATGACCCTAATACAGATTGGAGTCCCAACACCTCAATGACATGGTCTACGTCTACTACAATCTTCGATTGTGGGTGAGACAACTTTAGAAACCTCCTAATGTGGAAGCCATCTCATTGGACAATATTGATACCACTGTTGCATGGAGGGTTGAGACTGAGAGGCCGACCATGGACTCGATCCCGGATTGGTTAGATGTGGATCCAGAGGAGGTAGTAGTTACAGGGGAGGGAGAGCCAGAGGTAGAGGAGGAGGAGCAACATCAGGGTCAAGAGGCAGCGCTAGATGAGGATGATGAGGAGGAGGTGACACCATCTATGATGGGCAGCAGTAGCATAGGACAAAGGCCACCTCTTTTATCGGCTTCTAGAGGACCACTGACTCCATTTGTATTTCCAGGGGTTGGGCCTTCTTCCTCTAGAGGAAAAGGCAAATCCATTCCCTATTCCCGTAAAAGGGGAAGAGGATCTCAGTGATTGATTACTTTATGACATGTAGATGACTCGTGGTATACATTTATTATATTTTTGTTGATATTTTGACTCTTGAGAGTTGAGACTCAGACAAGACTCAAGATTCAGGAGTTGATTCACTATTTTGATATGTGATGTAGCACTAGACTTCATATACATATTATATATTAGCTTTCTTTACATATTTATGTGGAAATACATTTATTTGATGTTCTGGATACTCTAGATGTTCAAAAAAATAAAAATAAAAATAATATTTTTGTGTTTTTTTAATTTTGCCAACTTTTTGTCAACTTTAAAAAAAAAACTCCCGACTTTAACAAGTTTTTCAACTTTTGGACCCCTGCCGATTTAATCCCGACTTCGACTTTTTCCACATTGTATATGACAGACTCTACTAAAACCCTAGATTCCATCTTTGATTTCAAACAAACAAAGGATGCAACCTCCAAGGTCAACAGCTCCTTAAAAGGTGATATGTGTCTCCATAAACGCTGATGTGGTTGAGCGCCCCATGAAATGTGACATGGTATGGCATGACTAGTGCATGTGCATGAAGAACAACCGCAAACTATGTAGGGTGTTGTGAAAAATACCTAGGGCATTGTGAAGATGGGGTGCTCCAAGGTCTCTCCACATAGAAATATGTAGAAACCTATCATGAGGTGGTTCCACATGATCGCATGTACTAAATATATGTTATGAGTCCCAAAGGGCTAGGGAGATGATCACTTAGGCAATAGTGTGACAAATACAAAGGTAGATTCATGCTTAGGTATAAAATAAGTGCACTCTTTAGTACAACAACCTTTAAAATCATTAGCAACACTTTTACACAAGGGTATAGTGAAAAAACCTAGGGTTTCCCTAAGTCATGTGTCCTAATAGGTCCACTCCAAGACCCTTGCACACCCACCTCAACCATAAACTACCTCCATGAGATGGTTAGTAGGAGCCATAAGCACAAGAACTATTTTGAAATGGGGACTAAGAAGACACACCATGAAGAGCAACAATGGTCTAGATCAACCAGCTAGATAAAAAGGATATTTTACATAGATCGCTAAGCAGTAAGCACAGTCTAGTACAAATTACAATACATAAGATACAATGGTCACACATTTGGTTGATCATTATACATAATAGAAATCATCGCGATGGCACAACTAATCATAGAAACTCTAGGCTCTAACATCATCTCAAGATATCCCCGGATGCGGGTGCCACTGAGCAGAGGATGGGCGAGCCACCTGGCCCCCACGTGACTTCACATGCCACCCCCCATGCAGCTTAATTTCCCAAGCCCATCCGTCGTCACCTCGCATTCAAATCGGGGTGGTAGCTCTGGGCAGTTAATGCTGCCATGGACGACAGTAAGGCGAGAGCCGAGGGAGGGTACCGGCATGGCGCTGGTTATTTATCCTTGGTCGAGGTCGGCTCCAGGCCGTTGTTATGCGATCTGCACAGTTGGTTGGGGATCTGGTCACCTTGTGTTAGACGGTGGGGGCACGCCTGGTGCTGGCTGGGTCGCTCGTCACCTCAGATCACCATCAATTTGGTCATTCCCACAGTGCACAGAGGCCCAATTACAGAACTGCGAAGGAAGACTTGGGAAGAAGGAGGGTGGAAGAACGAGGTTGAAGAAGGGAAGGTGGCGGAGATTGAATTCCCTGGACGAGAGGCGGACGAACTCACCATGGCTCGGCTCCGCCATAGACAGCCCTGTCGAAGAGGCAGCGGCACAAACAGAGGACGCGGTCGTGGGCAGGCTGGCAGGGAGCATCACCACTGCTGCTGCCAGTTTTGCCACTTTAGAGCAGGGGTGGCTCCACTTCAGACCGAGAACGTCGTGGAGGTTAGTGGAGCGAGCATGGAAGGTCCTGCACTTCCTGCTTTCGGGTCGGTGGTCTTTTCCCTGGGGAGGATGGATGACACAAAAGGGGTCAGCGCGCACATCTCTGTGCTCTTCACAAAAACCCCTGAAGCTGACGGAGATGGTTTTCCTTCTGCAGGGGAAGCTCCCCCCTCCAATGCTCCTGTTCATGAAATGCCACTGCCACCTCCTGCAATTGAAGCCTCTTCCTCAGAACAGGCTATCAGAGAGGGCCCCTCCTCCTCCCAGGCAGCAAGAGCTCACGATGCGGCCAAATGGGCTGCAATGTGGAAGGGCATCCCCGAAGGGCCTGGCTGGTGCGAGATTGAGGAGGAAAAGCCCCCGGAGGATGAGCCACCAGCGCAAGCGCGCCCCTGACTTGGCGTTCTTCTCCCTTCTCAGGTCCTGCTCCTGCTTCTTTCTGATATGTCTTAGTTTGGGTATCTACTTGCTCTGGTTTAATGTTATTTTGTGTCACAGTCTTCCTTGTAATGGCGATAGCGTGAGTGTCTGTATGCGTGTCTACTCATGGTCAAGTCTGTTCTTGGCTAGGTCTGTTAGTGGTATTACCAGTAGAAACAAAGAAGCATGCCCCTGCGCGGGTGAGTCAAATTTTGCGTCTAAGACCTGTAATGTTGCAGTCCCGGGTTCTCTTCATCGAACCTACAGGTCGTTATGAAGTCTCAAGGTCATCAGGATCCCCTGCGTGGGAGTTTTTTGAGCAATTCTGCCGGCATCATGGCTTATCAGTTGCCATGGAATCCATGTCATTTCACGCTAAAATGCATGTAATTTCCACCATGTATATATAATAGAATCTTAGTCTTTTTACCGAGAAAAAAAAAACATCATCTCAAGATATGCACAAGATTGGGCTATATGCTGGAACAAATCTAGTGAAGAAAATGAGGTACTCTAAACTTTCAAGTGAAACTAAGGGATAACACCTCCGAAAGATTTACTCCTATAACAAGTAAATTATATTAGATTATATTCAAAGTCTAATAAATTGGATTTTTCCCTTTAAAGTGCTCATGAAATAAGCTCTTGATGAAAACTTCTTAGATTCCAATACTTCTTTTTCCTTTAAAAGGTAACAAGAAACAGATTCATTCCACTCATATTTTCCTAACATGGAATTGAGATTTCTTACTAAGATTAACATTTGCAAGCCTCTGCCAAAATGACATTTAAGAATTGAAGGATTTGAATTCTTATCAGAAAATTATCTATGCTCTGATTAATTTAACAATATATTTTGATGACAAAATCAAATTTTCAATTATCATTGGAAAATGTTATAAAATGCAAACTACTTCCAGCACTGACCAGAATATTAAAAATTAACTCCAGCAATTGTCAGAAAACAAAACACAATGTTAACTGTTTATAAGGACAACCGATGAGCCCCTCGAACAAAAGGTTTCCTATTTGGTTATACTTCATAAATTGCCAAAAATTCATTCTGTAATAGTTCTAATAGAGGTGACATGAAGACAAAACATGTGAACCAAAAAGGAAAAATATAAGACAGAAAAGGCTTACAACAAATTGAAGGCTATAACCTAATTATGAGTCCCCTAATTAGAACAAGACACATACAGGCATATCCAGCTGAGCTAATTATAGGCTAACGCAACAAAACATGAACCAAAGAACTGAAACATTAACTATATATTACAATCTTAATACTATTATTTGTCCATCAAAAGGTATTAACCAAAATCTGTAGTGTATGTTTATGATCTCAACAGAATCTTTATCTGCATACGTACTCCTCCCAAAAGCTAGCCCACACTTCTATGCAACATAAATTTAAAGATAATGTGAATATATTTGTTCACAAATATGAGCAAATGACCACACTATTCATATGATTTGTAGAGCTTATTAAAGATGTTATCAGATTTATCATCATTTTTCCAATTCTACCAATATGAATATAGGTTAAACTTGAAGATCTTAATTTCTCAACCAAAATCAGATTTTCGATTACCTCCATCAGCTTGAAGAACCTGAACAAATATGTCTATCTGCAACAAGGGAACAACTGTTAATCCTAAGTTTACTCTAGATAAACAACTGCACAATAATGGATTGCAATGTTTTACCCAATTCATTCTAGAAAACAATTATGCTTAAAAGTTTAAAAGAATTCAGAGAGCCATCAATACACACTAAATGAACATCAAACCCAATCATTACAGTAAAGTACCACTACCCACCCTTTTTATAATTTATATATCAACGAAACAGGCAATATGGAGGAATCCATACATGAGCCAAAACCAGAATAATACTGGCATGAAAAGATGACAAGAACAAGAGTTAAGGAAAACCTGCCACATATAATATGGCACCATTCCTAGCAACAATTAGATATTATAGCCGCAAGTTTCTGAAGGACAACCGTTCTAGAGCTGTTCCCACCACATGTTGAATCCACTACAAATGGGGTGGATAACCATGTACCTTTGGTGGGGTGGCTAAAGTCAACTTCAGAAAAGCAAGAGCTATAGGGGAAGCCCAGAACATCCAGGGAACACTCCCACCATCCACACACAAGGCATTGGGACAGAAACTAATAACCATGGTGAAATAGCTGGACTGGTAAGGAGAATAAAGCTCCACAAGAGAGTAGAGTTAGATTAGGTTATGGTTTACTGCTGTAGTTTCCTTTGTAAATGTTAATTCAGGATGCAATCATTTCAATTCTTTAGCAAATGGTTATTGGTTGTTAATGTTGATTTTTCTACAAGGATAAATAGTAGAAAACCTAGCAACTTTTATTCTAGGATAAACTGTTCTTCAGCAAAGTTCACAATTACATAAATTGCCTAGAAATCTGTGACAAAAACCAAGCCCAAAACACCAGTCAAACAACCAAATAACAGAAAAGTCAACGCTCGTCAACTGTCAAAATTTCGGCCTGTGGTTAATCTGCAGTCAGGTCAGAAATCTGTGCAATCAGCCTCAGTCAACGATCAGATTTTGGTCAACCATGGACTTGGTCAAACTCAGTCAAACTTCAAATACTCTGCTCCTTTTCTGTTACAAATGCAGATATCTCTTGTGTAGAAGATGTTGTGATGATGGTGGTTGAAATGATGTTGGTTCTTGTGTATATATATTTGTCAAGTGGGTTTGACCAAGGGTCACACCCATTCATGGTGGGGCCGACCTGTCAACTTGGAGCCTACCTGAACCCCCAAAAAAAAAAAATCGTAATTTTCCATGGCCGATTTGTGAGGCCTCTTAACATGCGGGAATAGCTCCCAATGTTACACAAAAAATCAACAGTTAATAGACATCAGTGGTTATATAATAAGCCCATATGCACTATACAAGATACAGTTGAGCTATACAATAAGTGGTGGCATGTTATTTCTTATATTGCATCAGAGCCACAATCCAGTTGAGAAAACTATATTCATCCGTGCTGTCCATTCAGGTTGAAGAACATCGGCACCCCGTGAAGGCCTTTTCCAATCTGCTTGTAAAGCTAGTGATCTATTACGTCCAATTTGTCATAAGGGGAGAGGAGTGAGATAGGGTAGTCCACTGGAACTCACTGTTGATTTTGGGTAGCATTGGATGTTCTCTAGCTCCGAAATTTTGTGGAGGGGCTAGAACACATGAGATCTCCAATACCCAAAAATCATTTGGTGAAATTTCGCCTGGATTGTATTTTATTAAAATAATTAATATTTTTAATGGGGTTCCTAAGTATAAAGAAAATAAAAATATTAATAGGTATTAATGAAAATAAGGGTGAGAAGCTATGTTGCCCGGGTTCCCGAACCCAGGGGTGGGGTTCTCGAACCCATCCTAGGTTCTCGTTCCCATGTTCTAGGTGCTAGAACAGGTACCTCTGAGAAGAACCCTGAAGAACTCGGTTCTTCTTGAAAGAACCCGAGACTTCGAAATCATAAACCGAGTTCTTTTGATACATCGGAAAGGATTGCAAAGTGTTGATGTAGATGTAATATTCCCAACTCAAATATAGTCAATTTTCTCTTAAAATTTCTGAGTTTTTAATTGAGTTTCAATGAGTCTTAATTGAGGCATTTTATCAAATAGTTGAAGGACAACTGCTGTAGAAGTTGGTTTTATATTTTCTCTCAAGTGACATGGACAGGGGTCATTGTAGCAAGGGGAAAATGCTTCAAATAACTAGACAACTTATTTAAAAACTCAGAATTAGACTTTCACTGCTGTTACAACTTAAAATGATGAAAGTTTTTGAGCATAAACAACCATGCAATTAACTAGACACCAACAGATGTAGTGAAGGTCAAAACAGTGGAACCTGGTAGCATTACAGCAGTATATAAATGGAATATCAGCCTTTAAATAATAAATTTTCAACCATTAAAACCAGTCTTCTACAGAAAAGATAGATCAGCAATAAACATAGCTTGTTCTATGAAAAATTGTTGTTTAACAAGGCAAAATCTCATATTGTTTAACAGAAAATTTCCCAGATTTTACAATGCCATTGTGAAGAAACACCTGGAACATGCTCCATCTGATAAGAACTTAAACTTGCTGATTGTCAGAGCTTCTGCAATTAACTTGATTTCTTGAGTAGGCAAGCTACTACAGGATTTGGCAAAAATCTTGAAATCTGGACAGTGAATAAAGATACATAAATTGGGCTCTATTATCTCTTGAAAGAGGATATTCGATCAGCCTTTAACCTCTGAAATCAATACGGTTAAATCATAACTATTTTAGTTTTCTTGTTATAGTTTGAAAAATATACAAATTCACATATATTATAAATTTATAAAATATAATATTTATATATTATATATATAAATTATAATATACCCCCGACAAACCCACGCACCCTGATTCAAAAAATGACATACCCATCCACATCCTCGTCCCCGTCCCTAGACCCACGTTTCCTGGCACCATAGGTGAGAAGCTTCTAAGAGACAAGGATCAAGTCTCACTTAATCTTAGTTGTTGATTAGAGACTTAATCTTGGCTCTTGATTTGTCAATAAGAAAAGTATAAGTGGAGGCTTGAGGGTCAGTTGGAAACACACTGGGCAAATACTCAATAACCCGAGGGAAATCGATTCTCAAGGAGTAAGAATTCGATTTCAGAGGGAGCATTGCAGGCTGAAGGAAGAGGAGGACATCAGCATCAGTGAGAGATTGAGGAGAAGGTGACGCAGTGCATCAGAGAGACAACATAGAGGGAGAGCTCTGAGAGACAGTGCAACTAGGGACACAGTTCCCATGTAGTCCTCACGCAGGTGATGCAAAGGTGACGCAGAGAAGACTGGAGGGTCTCTAGGGTGTCAGAATTTCTCCAAAGTGAGGAGAAAAATCATCTCAAGTATTTTCTCAGAAGTTTCTCTATGTTCTTCATAATCATTACCTGTAAAGAGATTGTTGCTGAAGATTAATAAATAAACCATCATCTGCTGCACCAGTTTTCCCGCATTGGGTTTTTCCGGGGACAATTGTCCAAAAATAATTGTGTTGATGTGATTGATTCTTGTGCTTGTATTTCTCTGTTCTTTTCTCTATGCTATTATGTGATAACTGCAGAAGAATTTACTTTGATGTTTACTGAAGGGTTTTGTAAATAACTTTTTGTGGAAAAAAGGTAGGAGAAATAAATCAGTCACTGCAGTAGAATTTCGTGTTTGGAATTTTCATTCACTATTCTGTCATCTAATACAGTTCATTGCATCATTATGCTATGATCAAGAAGGGCAATCTGTAATGTCCCTTTCCAAATGATCAGTCTAGGACTATGTTGCCAGGAAACGTGGGTTCGGGGACGGGGACGTCATTTTCTGAAACAGGGTGCGTGGGTTCGTCGGGGGTATACTATAATTTATATATAT
>APFE030036892.1:159548-201387 GCA_000404065.3 Pinus taeda | reverse complement strand
ATGGAGGTTGACCCCTCTAAGTCATCAAATCTAACAGGCTCTAGCACCGGATCATTGAGATCCATGTTGGCCAATGCCAACTCAACAGTGGTGTCCAGACCCATATCATTAGGAACAGTGTTACTTGGGAGCGGGAGCGAAAGCGGGGAGTAGGAGCAAAAACCGGAGCGAGAACGACATATTCAGAAGCTCTTGGTTTGGTGCTCTTGATTAAATACGAGTTCCATACCCTAATACATGACAAAATTCAATGGAAACATTGCAATCCCCCAATCTTAAAATCCTGAAAAACTGATAAGTCTGTTGGATTTTGAATGAAATCTAAAATTCTACTTTCTCCATATGAAATCCAATGAGGCCACAACCACTCTCAAACATCCTGAGTCATTTCATGGTAATGTTAAAAATTTAAGTAAAAGGATGAAAATGAAGATTAAGGAGAATGTCACTTCTACTTTAAGAATTTAACATTACCATGAATAGCATATCAATACTAGGGCCTAGACTTGATCATGAAGCTGCCAAAATGCTCTACTCCTTGCTGCAATAGCACAAATCACTTGCCAAATGAAAATATTAATGAGCAAACACGCCCTTTTCTTTCCCACATTGAGCTTAGCGAGTCCTGGAAAACGGACACGTGTCCTAAAATCGCGACACGCCCCTGAAAATCGCGACGTGCCCTCGGACACGACATGTCCAAAACGGACACGACGTGTCCTGTGATTTGGACACGAATCCAGACCGAATCGTGTCGGATTCACCAGATTCGGGATTCGCAGGGGGTTTAGGATGAATCCGGTGACTTAGACATTTGAGTCATTGTTGAGAAAACATGAGAGGGTTTTTGGGGAGATCCCTCTAGGGAGACCTCATGACATAAGCTTCAAGCACACCATTGAGTTTCAAGGAGCCAAGCCCCTAATAACTACTCGATACAAGCACCTAAAGAAGTTCAAAGATCAAACAGCGGAGTCAACCAAGAAGTTGTTAGAGATGGGACATATCAGACCCAATTCCAGTATATTTGCTTCTTCAGTAATCTTGGTTAAGAAGAAGGATGGAACTATGAGGATGTGTATAGACTATCGCACTATGACGAGGCTTCAAGCACACCATTGAATTTCCAGAAGGGGCCAAGCCCCTAATAACTACTCTATACAAGCACCTAAAGAAGCTCAAATATGAGATAGAGAAGGCAATCAAGGAGTTGTTAGAGATGGGACATATCATAACCAATTCCATTCCAATGATTTATTCAGTAGTTTTTGTTAAGAAGGATGGAACTATGAGGATGTGTATAGACCATTGGGCTCTCAATAAGAAGACAAAAAAAAAACAATTATCCCATCCCCAGGATTGACGAGTTGCTAGATGAGTTGCATGGAGCAGTGCACTCCTTAAAAATGGATCTTCGATCAGGATATCACCAAATCGGGGTTAGGGAGTAGGACGTTCACAAGACCACTTTCAAGTGTCATTATGGGCACTACAAATTCTTGGTCATGCCATTTGGGTCGACCAACGCACCTACCACTTTTTAGTCCTGCATGAAACTCATTTTCAATGAGCAGTTGTGGAAGTTTATGTTGGTGTTCTTTCATGATCTCCTTGTATACAACCGAACATGGGACGATCACTTGAGGCATTTAGATGAGATATTGGGTATTATGGGGGAGCATTCATTGTATGCCAACGCATCCAAATGTGAATTTGGTCTAATAGAGATTCTATTTTTTGGCCACGTGATCAATGCTCAGGGTGTGCAGGAAGATCAGAAGAAGATCCAGGCGATATTAGATTGGCCACTTCCTAGGACCCTTATAGAGTTGTGGGGATTCTTTAGGTTTTGTAGCTATTATAGCCTCTTTGTTATGGCGTTTTCACAATTGGTTGCACCCTTAACAAACCTTACGAAGAAAGGGGCATTTAGATGGATGAAGGAAGCTCAACAAGCATTCAACAAGCTCAAGGAAGTGATGAGCACTTGTCCGATATTGGCACTTCTTGATTTCACTCAACCCTCTATGCTTGAGTGTGATGCTTCAAGAGAGGGTATAGGAGTCGTCTTGATGCAAAACAGATACCTAATCGAGTTTGAGAATTGGAAGCTTAGGGAACCAGAGAAACTCTACTCCATCTACAACAAGGAGATGCTCGTAATTATGCATGCCTTGGTGAACTTCAAATAATATTTGGTAGGAGGTGGATTTGTGGATAGGACTGACCACAAAATTTTGCAGTAGTTCTTAGAATAGAAGGCCCTGAATGAGAGGCAGTAGAAATGGGTGAGCAAGGTATAAGCTTACGATTTCGACATTGAGTACATGAAGGGCAAGAAAAATATTGTTGCTGACACTCTTTCCAGGAAACAGGAAAATTTTAGTTGATAGCAAATCACACTTTCTAGTGGAATATTCCAAGTTTGCTTATGATTTGATGGATGGGCACATTCAGGATGACATGTACAAAGTGGTGCACGACATCATCCTCTACAAGGACAAAATATACTTAGTCCCTAACTCCACACTTAAGGAGAAGATTATGAGGGCTACTCATGATACACTATTGGGAGGGAATCCTAAATAATTCAAAACTTACGAGCAGATTAGAGAGAGGTTCTAACTTCTCATGGAAGGGCCTAAAGGACGATGTATTGCTACATGTGAGAGAGTGTATGTCTTGCCAGTAGAACAAGTCAGAGCATACTCATCTTACAGGTTTATTGCATCCTTTGCCCATTCCAGAACATAAGTGGGACAGTGTGTCGATAGATTTCATCATAGGTCTACCAAAGGTGCAGGGTCGAGATTGCATTTATGTCATTGTTGATCGGTTGACCAAGTTTGCTCATTTCCTCACAATTTCATTGAAGTATAAGGCAGCGCAGGTGGCAAAGTTGTTTTTTAGGGAGGTGTTTAGGCTCCATGGGCTACCTAAGTATACCGTCAGTTATCGAGACAGCAAGCTTCTCGATGCATTTTGGCAAGAGTTGTCCAGATTGGCTAGCACCTAATCTACTCCTAGTACCAGTTATCACCCTCAAACGAATGGCCAAACAAAGAATGTCAACAAATAGATTAAAGGGTGTCTGACTATGTGTTAGGACAGCAGAAGGATTGGATTAAATGGCTGCATCTAGAAGAACATTGCTACAACACCACTTACCACATGTCCATTGGAACCCCATTCTAAGCTTTGTATGGCTATGAAGCTCCTTCATTTGTGGATTTGGCATTTGGGAATAGTAAGGCTCCCAAAGCCAAAGATTGGATATAGGAAAACCAAGATATCCTTAAGATCCTTAAGGAAAACTTGTAGGCTTCCCATAACCAGCAGAAGATATATGCAGACAAAAATAGGGTTGAGAGTAGTTTTGAGGTAGTGGACATGTTTTCCTTGAGGCTACAACCATACAAACAAACTTCTTTGAAGATAAAAGGTGTAGAAAAGTTGAAACCACACATTTATGGTCCCTACCGAGTAAGGCAAAGAGTTGGGGAAGTAGCTTCTAAGCATAAGTTGCCAAAGGTGAGCAAGATTCATAAAATTTTCCGTGTCACACCTCAAGAAGGCATTGGGACAGCAAGTTATTACTTCCACAAAGTTACCTCCACTAGATGAGGAGGGGCAACTGGTATTTTTCCCTCAGGAGATTTTGGAAGTCAGGGAAAGGAAATTGAGGAGCAGAGTGATCAGAGTGTCGTATTAGGAAGAGAGACTTGCTAGTAGGGGATGCTATATTGGAAGGAGAGCAGATTTTGTAGCATCCTAGTTTGCAATAGCTTGAGGGCATGCAATATCAGGAAGGTAGGATTGTAAATTCGAATGATTGCTTTCGGAGAACAACTTAGTAGCCTATTTGATTCTTGAAGGCTAAAGTTGGTCAAAAGGGGATTAATTAATTTAATAATTTAAATGTGGGTAAAGAAAAGTAACATGTGAAGGTGACAATGAGTAATTAAATTAAAAACATGATTATTAAGTGACTATGGGAGAAATAAGAAGGAAAACCTTATAAAGTCAACTTTATCATTCAATTGAGGGGGAAAAGGTGAAAAGGGTATAAAAAGGGAGGTTTGACCCCATTCACTCTTTATGGATAGTCACTTCTCAAAAATTCGACTTGGAGAGCTCTTGTGGCTTTTGAGCATTGGGGATGAAAGCCTAGGGCGAATTGGCTTCGTTGGTGAAACAATTCCACCCTAGTTGATCAAAAGGGAGGTTCACTTGGATCCTTCATTGGTTTTCAGTGTTTTTCAAGTGTGGGCACATCCAGAAATCATGGGAGCCAGAAAAGGAAGGTCATACCATTCATTGGTGCATGTGCAAGTAAAAAGGGGGGCTGTACCACTCATTATCAAGCCGTGGAATCTTCCAGGAAGGTCATATCTGATTTTTAACAGCAATTTCAAGGGTTTGTGTGAGGCTTTCAGTTCAGATTTTTGCACAGCGATGCCCAATGCCATTCCTCTCAGCAAATCAAGTCAATTTTTGCTAGTTCATGGCATCTAAAGGGAGGGTCATGTTAGCACTTCGTAATTCCTCCAGGCTGAGGAGAGGAACCCAAAGGTAACCACAAACCAGTCTTTAGGGCTGGAAGCTAGCCCTTCCAAACCCAAAGAAGGTGAACAATTTGATGGCAAGGGAGAGAGAAAACCCGTTGGGCATGGAGTCAGATTGAGCTAATGATTTTCAGTGATATGATGGGAAAATGAGGAATCCTTAGCCAGGGGCATCATAGGCAATCCTTATGGTGTCTTTGTCAAATTTTGTTGTAGGGAGGTGAGCAGAGGAGTAGTTGAATTGATAATATCTAAAGCATATAGCTGAATTTTAGATATTACAATGGAGGAAAAACCACTAAAATGTTCAGTTACTTATAACAGAGCACTTAAAAGTGAATTCCGAAATAAATTTTGCTTAACTAAACATTAAAGACGTGACATTTCAGCATGGCTATAACATAAGATAATGAAACAAAAACAGGGCATAAACATCACCATAAATGACTGACACATGAAACATGAATCCTTGAACAAGTAGACTTTGACCTTCATCATTCACTGAAACTTTTTAATGAAAATGTACAATGTTCAATGTCTCCTCTATCACACCCTGACCAACCCTTTTCTTAGTCAAAGATACATCATATATACATCAAAAACTATTAGTTCCTCCCTTTAGGAACCGAATTTCCCAATTTGGTTTTCTGCTTGTAACAGCAAATACAGAACTACTTTCTAGAAATTAGAGAATTGTTTTGACTAAAGGAATCTTTAACAAATTACATTGAATACATGCATAAAGATGAGGCTCAAACCTCCAAAACACTTCAGGACATTTGTCATAACCATGAGAATCAATTTTATGAAGTTTGGATTCGAATTGCAAGGTCAAATTGTTTATTGTGTGGAAACACAACAAATTTGTTGGGCTACTTCTTCAGCAAAAGCGCAGCAATTGAGCGCAACGAATTTTCACTTGCATAGGTTTGACTAAGTGTTGGGGTCTCTGACCGAGGAAAATAGTTAGTTGATGATGTTGACAACCATAAAAACCTTCCTGAGCCTCCATACATAAGAAATAGTGCCAAAATCCTAGTCCTCTACCAAATTTTAATTCTTTTCACAATAGCGCAGCAAATTTGTTGCATTACTGTGTCACTTGCCTCCTTTACAAGCACAAGCAGCTAAGAAGGTGATGGAAGCTTTGGCATTTATAGAAGGACAAGTTGATGAAGCAGAAAAGGAGAGAAACACCATGATCTGCCAACTAGAAGAAAAGGATGATGACATCACCAAGTTAAGATTAGAAATCACTTCTCTTCAAGCCCAATCATATGAAGCAACCAAGATGAAGGAAGAAATGGAGATCATTCTATCAAAGAGGGATGAAGAATGCAAGAAAATGAAGGAAGAAATTGTCTTTCTTAAAAAGGAAGTTGACTTGTTGAATAAGAACTTGAAAAGTTTTCAAACCCTAGATGACATCCTAAGTCATCAAAGGTCTCCCCGTGATAAATCAAGTCTTGGCTATGCAGGTGAATCCTCAACCACGAATGATAATGCTTCAAACAACAAGGATGTGAGGAAGCCAGAAGAAATGTTGATGCTCCCCCACTTCCAGCAAAGGCAAGAAGAATTGTCACGACAACTATGGAAAAAATCCTACTCCAAGGAGACTTCCAGATGGTATCAAGAATACAAAAGGCAATGAATATCATCAAAGAATCCCAAGGCAAAAAGACTTCAGAAGTACATCAAGGAAATCTTCATCTCCCAAGTACCAAAGTATATTTCTTGGTTATTGCTATTCTTGTACAAAATTTGGACACATGGCAAAAGATTGTAGGGCATATCACAAAGACAAATATAATGGTCCCTGTCAATCTCCTGGAAGCAATTTCGCAAGAAGAAGTCATAATTACTCATTCATAAACAAGATGGAGTGATTCAATTGCCATAACATTGGACATATGGCACGTGATTGTAACTTAACTTGGGTCCCTACACAAGCTAGAATCATGGCAACCAAGCCAAAAAAGAAAGTTACACAAATATGGAGAAAGAAGAAAATTGGATTGAAAAGTCTCTTAGACACTCTAGCCAACAACACATGTTGTTGATTTGATGAAGACATCAAGATGTGATATCCCAAGTGTCTGATGATGAGACTCTGCCAAAAGGGAGACCATGCATACAATTAGGGGGAGCTTGCGATCATTCTTGCATAAGCTATTCTTGCATAAGCTATCTGTGAAAGTGCCCTATGAAACCCTTGATGAGTCACCCATGGACAATCATCCTTTGATAGATCATCTCTCAGGAGAAACTCCATCGAAAAACATGATCCCTTACTCATTTGATGGAATATTGTTGAAGATTTCTTCCATTTGATCACTAAGCAAATAATCTTTCTCGAGGTAGAGGAGTTTATGCAGATAGGGGGAGTTGGTTCATCACATGTAGACACATCTATCATCCACCTCATTGCCATAAGGAAGAGCATCAGGACACGGGGAGTAACATACCTATGACAAACTATTATTGATGAAGAGAAGCAGCTTAATAGGGGGAGTACTTGGGCACCCCGTTTGCCATTGATGTCAAAAGGGGAGAAAATGTTGGAAGGGAAAGAATATTGACATCGATGACAAAGGGGTGAGACTGTTGGTCAAGGTTGTCATTGATGTCAATATGGCATTGTTGGAGATGGCAAATATTCTTGTGAGACATGCTTAAACCCTTTCATGATGTTGCCCTAACTACATGACAAAACTCTAAGTACATTGATGCCCTAGATTGGTGATGCATGATCTAAATGCCCATAATACTCTAGAAGATGTATTATCCCTAACACAATGATGCAAGTCCTAATACTTATGATTCCCTTAAGATACATGAATGGAAGCCTATGTGTATGAAGCCCTAATCCTAATGAAGAAGCCCTTGCCCTAATGTCCATGAAAAGCCTTAGATCATTGATGATGAAGCCTTAAATGAAGTTGCCCACAAATACATATTCAAAGGCCACCCTAATCATGTCGATGCCTATGATACCTTTAAAGGAGCCCTAATCCTAATCAACTTGATGACCTAATTCTATAAATAAGGAGCCCTAAACATTGGATGCCTAAAACTAAAATCCTAATGGTTGTCATAAATAAAATAATAATGACAATCTCACAAAAAAAAAATATTATTGGTGGTAAAATGACCCTATTTAAGATGGGATTGGCATAAGAGTGTAGAGGATTTTTTCCTCTTTCTAACGAGCTATTACACGCCCCCAAATTCCGTACCGTTGAAGAGAAATCAATTTTTGAAATTAGCATATGTCAAAAATTGTCAAACTGTTCAAGCCGACTTGAGTAGGCTCATAACCCTTGGCAAAGAGATGTGTCCTTTCAGAATATGGAAAAAACACTATAAATATAAACCTAAATTCATCCACTCAAGCTCAGATTTTTCGATGGAGACAAGACAAGAGGTAGAGAAGCAGTCACAGCCAAGAAAAGCAAGGAAGACAAGTTTGTGGAATTATTCTTGGGTTAAATAGTCTCCCACAGCTTCGAGCTAGGAGCAGAGAAGTTGGCATAGTTGTCGTGGTCGAAGTTTTCATAGTTGCAGTGGTCAAAATTGTCGTAGTTACCGTGATCGAAGTTGTCGTAGTTGTCGTGGTCAAAGTTGCTACAATTGCAGTGGTCGAAGTTGTCTTAGTTGTCGTGGTCGCAGTTGTTGTGGTTGAAGTTGTCGTCATTGTCGTGGTTGAAGTTACCATGATCGAAGTTGCCATAGTTGTCGTGGTCGAAGTTGTCGTAGCTACCGTAGTTGAAGTTGCCATAGTTGTCGTGGTTGAAGTTGTCGCAATTGTCGTAGTTTTCTTGGTCAAAGTTGTCGTAGTTGTCATGGTTGAAGCTGTCGTGGTCAAAGTTGTTGTAGTTGTCATGGTCGAAGTGTTCATTTATTGGGATTGGACAAATAGAGCTTGTTGACGTCTTCTCTTGAGAACAGAATAGGGCAAAGTTGGCGAACTTTGTGAAGCATCATATTGAAGATTTGTGGAGATCATTGAAGACCATGATGCATTGAAGCCATAATGAGGTAACCTTGGAGATTTTGTTTGGATGACAAGAAGAGCAGTGGTGATACCTTCTATGCAGACAAGGTTTTCAGTGATGACGTGACATGGAGACTAAGGGAAGGCATAGTTGAAGATTGACAAGGCTTGTTGAAGAAGACATTGGGAGTCGTGAAGTATAACCAAATACATCTTGATGAAGTAAAGTAAGGGTTGGAGCCCAAGAGCTTTGAGCCTCGAAAAGACAAGGTTAGTGCCTTAGAGGATAGGGTTGGAGCCCTAGAGGATCGGAGTTCTCAAGAAACTAGGTCGGGGCCTAAACCAGATATAGGGGTGGAGCCCTTGAGGTTGGTGCCTCAAAATTGACAAGGTTGGAGCCTTGGAAGTCCAAGTCGGTGCTTAGCAAATACAGCTTAGAGCCTGGGAGATTGAAAATTGGTGTCTTCATCTAGGGTTGGAGCCCTACATATGTAGTACTTGATTTATTGTAAAGAAGAAATTAATAAAAGCATTTATTCTTATTGTTCATTTTGTGTTCTAAATATAAGTGATCTAACTAGTAAAAGTAACAATTGAAAAGAAATATTGATTCACCCCCCCAGTATCTCCAACAAACTTTGGTCCCAAGGTAGGAAAACTCACTGCAAATTGTTGGATCTCCCAACTCACTCCAACTGAAGAAATCTGTGCTCCACAAACTGCCTTTGTGCCCAGCAATTGTGTAGAACTAGGTAAACTCCTGTGATGTAGCTCCAAGAGAGCCCTGAATTGGACACCCAAATTCCTCACTAAGGAGACACACGAAGTTCTCCAAAATGAGGGAGGGATTTCACCTAAAATCCTTGTGCTAAACAACACTTCTCTTCTTGTGCTCAACACCTCCAAGAGAAGATGGAATGTAAAGTGTAATAGTCAAAACATAATCCACAAAATGAGTCCATCCTCCTTTTATAATTTATCCTCATAATTTTACACTCTTTTTTAATATTATTTTATTGTCGTGGGCCATTTTCCACTAAGTCACTTTTGCCGCCATTTTAATAAAATAATAATTTGCCCCTTTTAAATTAATATTACTAAAATTCAGCAAAAATTCCTTAGCGATACCCATGTACACAAATTTGGGGATATTACACTTGGGAGTTTGCAGAAAACATTGTTCCTAAACCAATAGATTCAATAGACAAGGCAACTCATGTGATGAAGGACATTAGAGCCTAGAGGAATATCATGATTATCATATCTCGAACTCGGTAGAAAAGAAGGCAACTAGGGAGACATTTAAAGCTCTAGCGTACGTGTTCCACTGTTTCAATATGAACAAGAAGATGATCCCGAGAAACAAACTCAAATCAATCCAGATGTCAAAGTTTAATAACATTATCAGTTACTTCATGACAATAACCCAAAAACTAGATCAGCTTGCAACCAATGGGGATAAAGTGGAGGACATAGAGCTCATAAATGTAGCACTAATTGGTTTTCCCAAGTCATGGGAACCATTTTCCAGGTGGATCTATGCTCGGGAACACCTTCCCAATTAGCAAAAGGCTTTGGGATCACAGCATCCAGGAAGAAACTTGGAAGCACTGCACAAGAACGGAAAAGGGAAGGGTTCCAAAGGTAATAGTCATGGGGTTCCCACTCATCCAGGGAAGAAGAAGAACGTGAGGAAGCTCAAGGGCTTCATTTTCCGCAAAAATGGGCACTTTGCATCATAGTGTCCAGAGAAGAAGAAGGGGGAGGGGAAGTCAAAGCATTAGCAAAGGTTCGGCTTGATAAGTTTGCAGTGAAGCCTGAGAAGGACTTCTCATTTGTCTCTTATCTATCTACCAGCACCATCACAAGGAGCTTTTGGCATGTGGATAGTGGTGCATCACGTCATATGCAAGGGAGCTATTTACCAGTAATGTCGAGAGAGACAAATTTACATGCAAAATTTGGTAATGATGCCCACTATGTAGTGAGGGGTGTTGGAACCATTAGGTTCCAGCTAGAGTCATAAGGGACGTTGGAAGCCAAGGACGTATTATTTGTACCATGACTAAAGAAGCACTTGCTCTTAGTCTCATTTTTCGAAGACAGAGGATATGAGGTCATGTTCAAGAATGGGCAGGCGTTCATTTGTCCAAAGGAGACTAGCCCATACACATCTGTGTTTATCAAGGTTAGAGAGAGAAACTTATACAGGTTGACAAAAAAATATGTTCAAGCACGGATACATGATAGTGACAACCTATGTGAGCTATGGCAGAGGAGGATGGAACACTTGCACTATAGAGCATATTGCCCATTCTGAGGGAGACTGTCACCAATGTACCAGATTTCAAGGGTGAGTAGTACGACATGTGCAGAGGGTGTGCACTGTTGAAGAACGTAGGACAGTTAGAGTTAATCAGAGTCTTCCTGTCATGATAACTATTTGTGATGTATTTAACTTTACTACTTTGCACAATCTTCACTTGTTATAATTATTAGAGTGTGTCTTCTTAGTTCATTAAATAGCTACCAAAAACAAAGAGACAATAACACATGATGTTGGCATTCTTCCAGGGCCAAACCCTCTCCCTCTCGGAGAGGAAAACCCGCACAAAATTCTTCTTATAGAGATTCCAATTGATGAATACCAAGTCCATGACCCTTGACCTACTAGGCCACTCCAAGACCAAGACACCAATCCTCTTCTTTGTCACTGTTGAGATCATCATCAACACTATTGCTTCATCAAGGTCATCATTCATGCACCATCACTGAGATATTCATGAGAACCTGACTATTGCTCCATATCTCCATCTTTACTTAGTTCATTACTTCTCACTGAGATCATCATCATGTTGATGAGGTTTCCATAATGAGATATGTATGTATATACATGTGACTATTGCACCGAGGTCTTCATCTTTATTCGGATCATGACTATTATCAAGTGATGTCAAGGACATGACTATGTCTAGGATATATACTACACTGAGATTCTTCCCCTAACATGAATGTTGAGATTATGACTATATCTTCTTCTGCATTGTGATCTTCTCCGAGACTATAGCTTTGTTCTCCTTGCACCGAGGTCTGCTACAACTATGTCGAGATTGTATTACAGTGACCCTTTAACTAGGTCAAGACTACAGAGAAGTATGCGAGGAGATCACTGTAATTGTCACCGAGATTTCAGAGGTATGCCAAAGTTCTGTTCTCATCCGAAGTTGCAAAGGCTTGTCCGAAATTCTGTCCTTCTGGGGTGACCCTAGCTGGGTATATATAGTTGTTACGTCTCCATAATAAGCTGACATGTCCATTGAACCAATGTGTCATTTTTTATGAGCCGACTTGACAGTTATATATATTTTGAGGCCGACATGACTATTATCTTCATCGTTTCATTGGCTAATGCCTTCAGGAGGATTGTGCTTGCCTTGGAGGGCTGATCTAGACTCTAGGTAGACTCATATACATTTTACATTTGCTCAAGAAGAGTTCTTCATGACTTTGACTCTTTAATAATAAATCCTAAGGCTCTCAATGGGAGCCATCTATAAAATAAACCTCTTTCTCATGAAACCCATGCAACAAGGAATAATAATACATTCATTTTCATGTTTACAAAATTATAATTA
Organism: Pinus taeda; assembly: GCA_000404065.3. Lineage (NCBI taxonomy): Eukaryota > Viridiplantae > Streptophyta > Pinopsida > Pinales > Pinaceae > Pinus > Pinus taeda. Next base: position 189,190 of record APFE030036892.1, on the reverse strand, counting down.
CAATGTCATGAAGACCAAACCTAGTTACACTTTCTTCAACACTCCCTCTTAACTAGGGAGGTATTCATGATGGTACTTGATCATTCTCAATCTGAAGAATTTCTCATAAGAAGAAGCGGATTGGATATGTATAGCATCATAGTAACCAACATTGTTTCCATAGCAAGGCCTTGACTGACAACTTTATCTCTCATTAGATCCAAGCACAATGTTGGCAAGACCAATGACTATCGACACGTTCATCATTGTCTCTCAAGGTACACACCCATCACTTTCTTTCTTGATTCGTCATGTCATTCCTTTCTTCATGGAAAGTGGCCTTCTTGATACATATTTGGAACCTTCGTCATATGGCTACTTCTTCCTCATTATGTTTCTTTCAAGAATTTCCATCCACCACATTAATGCTAGTTGTACTTGTACTTACAACTCGTGTCAGTAACCCTGCATGAACTCATCTAGATATTATTCAACAAATCAAAATATAACATTAAATCAAATAGTACCTTACGAGATGGATCTTCATCATGACATCTTCTTGTAGTATCAGCATCCTGCATACATGTTGACACATCTCCAAAGATATCCATTGTCAAGGGTCTCCATCTTTCATCAGAGTCTTCATATCTTTCCGGGAGATTTTCTAGTCAAATCTTCTTGGTCTTTTTGGATGTTGATTTCCTTCATCATGGTTGCATGTCTCACGATCTATTCCTTCCTCACACATTCTATTCCCAGGAGCCTTCAATCAGAGTTTCTTAATTGTAGTCAACCTCCTCATACTTCATATCAAGACATATTATGTCAATTTCATCTAGTGTGACTTTTATTCCTTCTTGCAACCTTTCAAAGGTGGAGATTCTTTTTCTCTTGATCATGCTTCTTACGATAGAAGTAATGATCCATGTTACCTGCAACCATATGACATAATATTATAATATTAAACACAAGAATACATACCTCATTTTACCTTTACGTCATCTAGGCTTCTTCCAGTAGCTTCCTTGATTGAAAAGATCTTCAATCCTTGATCTGCTTCATCATACCATTATCCCATGAATTCCATAAATTGGAGTTCCTAATGACACACTTGCTTCCTCTCTAGATTAGTGAACTCTCCGATGACGATTCCATCAAAGAATCTTAAGGATCTTGCATATCCCCATCTAGTAGATGTTTTCCCTTTTGTATGTTGAGCTTTGTCCTGGATGACCTCTTCCTTTCCTGCAATGCCTAATGAGGTTCCCTAGAGCTATATCCTTCATGTTTGACTGCCGTAGATTAGGTCCTTCATAAACGATGAGGGAATTCTTTATTGATTCTATAAAGATTCTTTGAGTCCTTATTTCCCCTTTCATATATTTTGAGCTTGAGCTTCTTCCTTTGGTGGTTTGACGAGTGAACCCCTAACACGTCCAACGACTTCATTTTCTATGAGGATCAAATATGTCCTCTTCTTCCATGCAAGGAAATTTGATGACCCAACCAGTTTGTTGCTCTCCTTCCAAAATGAAGTCATTTTAATAGTAGATTCAAACATAAATATAAAGGTACTTACTTGTCAAGTGAGGATCCTTCTTTGATAATGATGTCTCCAACTTGATGCCTTCTTTGATTTTGATAATAGTTGATGAGGATAGCTTGCAATGTAGACTTCTTTAGAGACAAATTTCGTCTTCCTTGAAAGACCGCAATTCGGTACTTGATGCAGCAAGATCAATGCCCTAACTTCGCACGTGTGAGGAATGAAAACCCAAAACAGTCCTTGATTTATCTCTCTTCTAGTCTGCTTCTTCTTTGCTTGATATGAGGCTTCTTCCTGTCTTGAGATCGAACTTCTTGGATGTGAATGGATGTCCTTTAAATGAGGCCTATTACCCTTATTTATAGGCTTCTTTGAGTGTCCTAATAGGCCGACTTGTTTCTCTGGGCAAGTCGACTTGTGATCCTTTGATGGCCGACTTGTAGTAGCATTATGACAAGGTCTTCAAGGGTCTTTGACTCTATTTGACTCAAATAAATTCTTCTTGACAATATGTAACATGCCAAGAAGGGTCTTCCATACATGAAAATGACTCTTATAACTGGTTGACTCAAAGACAAGCCCTAGAAACACTCAATGGGTGCTTGACTTATAAATCAAATAACCTTGAGCATGAAACCCATGCCTCAAGAATGACAATAATAAATTTTATTATCTTTTTACATCAAATACATAAAATCATGATTACATATGTCATTATGAAGACCGAACCTAGTTACATATTTCAACGTCGAGGTCATACAATGGGGAAGAGTACACCTCCGACGACTTAAAGTATTTCTACATGGAGGCAAGGATTAGGAGGGAGATGCCAGTCTCATACAACTCTCTGCAAAATCGCATTGCAAAGAGAAAGAAATTGACTATAATCAATTGTACCATGGCTATGCTACATGAATAGGAGTTATCTATGTTTTTTTGGGCCAAGGCATGTTACATTGCAATTTACGTGCAGAAAAGGAGTCTTCATAGGATAGTGGAGGACAAGACTCTAGAGGAGGCATTCACTAAGGTGAAGCCAAGGATAGGACACTTAAGGGTATTTGGTTGTCTAGGATACCTCCATGTTCTAGTGGAGAAGAGGACAAAGTTGGAGCCTTCAAGATAGAAGGGCATATTTGTTGGGTAAAGCAAGATCTTAAAAATTTACAAGATCTTCATACCAGCATAGAGGAATACAAGTGTGAATAGAGATGCTAACATCGACGAGAACTTTGCATCTAGGAAGTCTCATGAATTGCCACCAACAATGATAGGGGATGAGGAGCAAGAGGATTTGATAGTAGAACAGCATTCAAAGGTTTCAAATTCAAGGGGTCAACCTTTAGGTTGCGAGTGTTACCTGCCAAACTATACCTAGCAAATAAAGGAGGAATCCACCGCCCAATGGACAAGGCACTAGTCAATTTTTCAAGTCAAATGTCTTATAGGGAAATTTTGCCCCTCCTCTCTTCTTTCTCCTTTCTTTGTGTAAATTCCCTGCCCCATGGGGGAAATTTTAAAAAATGTCACTAACATGATGAACTTATGTAAAAGACTTAGCCCGTTGGAACTTGGTTACAAAGCAAGCCACTCCAAAGCTTTTTTTTCACTTAATTAATTATTTTTGCTTTTTAATAGTAAATAATTAATTGAGTTTTTTCATTCACATCCTCCAAAGTTGGAGTGTGTCTTAATAACTAGGACTTGAGTGTGTTTTATAAGTCTAGGGTCAATGTATATTACCATGCTAGGCATTATCTTGAGTCTCACGAAATTGCATTAGGTTTTTATAAGATTTTTAATAATTAAAAATTTCTTGCAAAACGGGAATTTTTAATTAAAATTTATGTAACAATTAAAAAAGTGGTACTAGGAAGACTCATATGGCATGTAGGTACTCGTTTTTCATGCTCAGAGTACCAACATTACCTTAGTACCCACTTTTGGGTGGAAAAATATTATTTTTTTTCCTCATGAAAAATCACTTTTACTCAAACAGTGAGGGAAAAAAAAAAAAAAAAAAAATCAAGATATTAAATAACTGGGAACATCTCTAAAACATGTTTCAATTCAACTAAGGCTCTCAGCCACTAAAGAGGAGTTGAGTATCCACTTGAGAATGAGTTAAGTGGTGAGTCACAATCCAAGTCGGGATGGGTCAAGCTAGAGGCCAAGTTAGGCTCATCAATTGGGGAGTCAAATTAGCTTATTAATGAGGCCAAGTTCAATAGTTGAGTAAGGCCAAGTTGGAGTGGGAGATTCATGAGTTAACCCAAGCATGAGGGGAGTCTACTCCCTCTTCATTCCTACTCACTCCCTCTTTCTAGCCTATGCAATATTTGGAGGGATACACACTCCCTTTCTGCACATGCATTGCTCTCTTAGCACTCGCATGTTGCCTTGATGAAACTCATGCCCTTCCTTGGGATTATCAATCTCCTTGGGATTGTCACTTAAATTGGGATCTACGAATTATCTTTGGGATCTCCTCCTCATTTCTCTATAAATTAAAGCATTCTCCTCTCATTCAAGCTAGTGTTGTAGAGTGTCAAAGAGATTGGAAATTTGCTTCTATTGTATTGTTCCATCATTGTTGAAATAATAAAAGGCTTTAGAGGCTATATAGTGTGTTGATTTTTGTGTGGTGGCTTGGAGTCTCATTGGAGGTATACTTTGTTTTATATTGCATTTGTCTTGAATTTATTATTGTAGGCTTTAATAGGGGCATTGTTGTCCAAAGGAGAAGACAAACAATCTTGGTTGTTTGTTTGTCTTATTGATAATTTTGTAGTTTGGAATTCACATGCACATATGCTTCTTAGTTGATTGATATGTTTATTCAAATTCCACAAGCAAGACATCACCTATATTAACTAATCTCTTGGCAAGATCTTAAGAAGAAGTTGCAGGTGCCTCAAAGCTTGAAGACTTGGAATCCTCCTTGATTGGAGTATCCATCTTCAACATACAAACGAAACTCTATTTCTACCTAGTACTAAGTTTAATCTTCATATGCTTTGAAATTTTCTCGAACATCTTTCTCTTCTGTTCTTACTCCAAACTCTACAAAAAATTCCTTAAAATTCTTGGTTCGGTTTCATGAGAATCTATTCTTAAATCAAATGATTTGAAGTGTTAATCTTGCTACAGTCCTAACAGCAGTAAATTCAGTCAAGAAAAATTGATTAAGTTTGGCTTTTCTTGGTTGTTGTAGAGTAGAAACTTGTCACTTTCCCGAATTTTTTACTTTTTTTGAGCATTTTGTACTAACAATTGTGAGTGCTCCAAAGCATTTTTGGGCATCTTTCACCACATTTTGCTTGTTGGCTGTTTTGCAGTTCGGCAAAAATACAAAGGGACGTGCTGCCCAATTTTCATCAAGTTGTACCATCCAAGGCACCAAGAAGAAACCAATAACCATTCCTTTGTAACAAATTGATAAAAAACAAATTTTTCCTTTATTCACAAGGGATACCCATCACTACAAAATCATTATAATTTTGAGGGAGCTAGGAGTCACCTAGGTATCTCATTCCCCCCAACCAACGGGGCGGGGGGGGCTCTTGTGTGTTGTGTCTCATTTTCATGGTGTGCTTTCATTGAACTTAAAATTAACCATGCACCGCAAAACATTAGATTAGTTTGATTTTATTTAATAGATTACATTTCAATTTATGCAATTAGATTTGTTTACCTTTTCTCGCAAAAGTAACGAACCTCTCCCCTTCAAGTCTTGTTATGCTCTCTGACATTGCAAGCCTAGCTTGATCCTAGCGCGTGACTAGAGAGGAATTGTTGGTTGGGTTAGTTTAGTTAGGGAAAACAACTTTTGCCATTTATCGTAACTTTGGGGGAAAGAAAAGGTTGACCTGCGAAATCAGAGGTGTGAGCTAGTTTCTCTTCTTGTTGGATCTCCTTGCAACTAGTCGACTTGTGAAATTAGGGAAGTAGTCATTGAAGCTAAGCTTCTTCTCATTGGATCTTCTTGTGACTTTCTCAAACCCATTCGAAGGATAAAAATGAAAAAGGAAGCACACATTAGATTAGTTTTGTTTCTTCTACAAATCACATGAATCACCACATACCCACTATTTAACTAACAAATAAATCCAAGCGAATTTTATTGAATAAAACATACAAAGAGCACAACACAAAACATTTCGACAAGATATTTCATTTGGGCCACAATCACATTGCCCGTATTTATTTTCAAGCAACACAAGCATTCATTTTCGGCACTAGTCTTTATCATTATATCATTTTCTTATGTATGGTTATTTGCGCACTTGTGATTGATATAACATTTGCTCATGAATTGTATTTACATGCTTCTAAGTTACATGCTATGAATTATATGTTTATGGTTGAATGTACTCTTGTGTAATTTAATTAACTCCTAAAACAGTTTCTCATTTACAATAGTTTAATCAGCCTTAGTCATTTTTGAGGGACTACCCCCCTTCGTTTTGCTAGGAGTTGGCCTAGATGGAGGAGTCGAGATTGAGTGACAACAACTCTATTCGAGACTTTCCCCCAAGGCCACACTTACTGGATTAAAGATTTCTTCCACATAGCCCAAGGTGTGGATTAGGCGACAACAGGGAGGAGATATTAGTTACTTCCAATTCTATGATGATGCACAACTGATTTGAGAAGACATTGAGGGATACTCAGGAGCATGTGGAGGTTCTTAGGAGAACATTTAGGGAGAGTGAACCTTCACAAAGATTTCTAAACTATATGGCACTATTGATTAACATAATTAAGGAGGTAGCAAACTAGGAAGTTTGGAGAAAATCCATGTTGAAGGATAATGCATGGGACATTGTGCTAGGACCAGACAGATAGCTAGCTCCAAGTGGCTCTTCAAGAAGTACCTTGTTTAGTAAGAAAAAGTGTTAATGAGAGTAACTCGGACAAGTACTACTACACAGGAATAAGTTTCTAGGTATGTGGAAGTCACTAAATTGAGAGATGCTCAGGAGCACGTGGAGGCTCCAAGGAGCACATTCAAGGAGAGTGTGCCTCTGAAGAAGTTTCTAAACTACATGGAACTGATGACTAACATTATTGAGTAGGCAACCAACCAAGAGGTTTGCAAGAAAGCCATGGGGAAGGATGATGCATGGGACATTATGCCAGGATGTATGGGACATTCAATTCCAGCTGGCTCTTCAAGAAGTACCTTCATCACCAAAAGGGAGCATTTATGAGAGAAGCTCAAGCAGGTACTTCCACACATGCCTAAGCTTCTATGCATGTGGAAGTTGCCTAATTGACTTTTATAAGATAAATTGAGTTAATTAATGAAATGCAGTGGATATTTGCATTAGTGAAATAGATGAATTTCAACCATTGATCTCAATTGAGAAGATACAACTTGAGCACAAAACATAGTGAGAGTGAGATCTTAGTGATTGGGTGGAAAGGACTTCCATTCAAGTCTGTAGGGTTCGAAGAGTGCAAGGGGCAGCAAGGGAGATAGATCCAAAGCAAAAACAAAAGATAAGCCTACATAGGGTTTTGACCAACTAGGATAACTCTAGGTTCCTTATTGTATTTCTATTTCCTTAAAAGCCCACTATCCCATAGGTAGCTAAGTGAGTCAAGAAATTATTTGAATGGCAGAAATCTTGTGTGCATGTGACTAAGATTGGTGATTAATTTGATTCTACTATTATTACATTTTAAATCCCATTTGTGTCTTTTATTCAGTAGATCTGCATAATCATTAAATGTTACTACAAGGAATTTGTGAGGTAGTAATTGGCCAGGTTTCTAGGGTTAAGGAAAATTAACATTGGCAAACTAGTCGATGACGACAATATGGTTGCTTTGGTGATGCAAAGATTACCAACCTCCTTTCAAATATTTGTTAAGCCATTGCACCTGCTTGGGGAGAATAAACACTTACATTTGAGAACCTATCAACATTCCATTTGTAGAAGGAAAGGAGACTAGATCAGACTTAAAAATCAATTGCATCCATAATAGAGAGTGCATTTAATACATGTTTCAAAGGTGAATATAAATAGAGAAATGCCAGCAATGCAACCAAGAAACCTATATTCATATGTTATTATTATAATAAGCCTAGACACTTTAGAAGATATTGTCGGAAAAGACAATATGACTTGGCAAGAGGTCAAAGGACATCAAGACAAGATATATTGTTGAAGGAGACGAAGAAGAAGCAACAGATAAGTTTTCATTTGTGGCATCACAACATCAATAAGCAAAATCTACAACTTGGTATTTTGATCCCATTAATATCACCATTACACGTCACAAGGACTAATATGTAATTTATGTTATAGATAAGAGCCATAGTGAATTTGTTTCTTTAGGTGATGATTAGACTTACTATACTAGAGTATTTGGGGATGTTTGTGCCACAGTGAGCAATACTTTAAATTATAACTTCAACAATGATTGATATGTTCTTGACATCAGCCAAAATCTTCTCTCTATTAGTGAGATGCCTGAAAATCCTCCTCTTTGTGTTAACTTTCAAGGAAAAAAATGTATGGTTTCTTCTCTTCGTGATAATAAGTAATTGTTGTTGGTATTGATAAGAAGCATTGTATAGACATGATCTCAAGATGGAAAAATCAGATCCTCTAGATGCTAGAAACACCCAATGTGCATTGGCATGAAAAGTGTAGACATCTCACTTATCAGTATTGACATGAACTTACTAAGATTAATATGGTTGATTGTCTTCCATCCATTTAGGAATGTCAATAATGTACAATGTCAAATGGGAAAACAACATTGGCAATCATTTGATATTGGTAGAGGACAGCAAGCCAAAGGAGTTTTGGGCCTAGTACATGTCGATCTCATGGTCCAATGAAGACATCCACAATCTATGGACAAAGTATTTCCTATTATTGTTTGTTTGGTAGAAAAGCAAAAGGAAATCAAGTCAAAGATCTAAGATCTAATAATTGAGGTGAAATTATTAAAACTCAATTGAATGAACTCTGTAAAAAGGAAGATACGCATAGGCAAAATATCATTGCATACACTCCACAACAAAATGGAACCACTGAAAGGAGGAATAAGATAGTTATGGAGATGCTAATGTACATTGTGCACAGTTGGAATGTACCATTCAATAATGGGGAGAAGCAATAAATATCACAATTTACATCTTTAGCAGGAGTCCTTGTAAACCTTTGCAAAATACCACTCCTAACGAATCATATGGTCCAAAACAAACCTTCTAAAAATAATAATCGGTTGTATCGTTTTTGGACATATTCCTAAGGAAAAGAGATGTAACTTGGATATAAAAGGCAAGGTCTATATACCTATTGGCAACAATGAGCAAATCAATAATTAGATGTCTCTACAAACAAAATTGTTATTAGAAAAGGCGTTGTTATAGATGAGAAAATGTCATTCTTCTCTAACAATGGTATATCTACAAATAGTAGTGTATTGGAAACTATCAATGAGGCAGGAACAAGCTCTAGGGTTAAAATCAGACAGGGCTCAAAGCTAAAAGTATCAAAGGAGTCAAGTTCCAAGAGGGGATTTAGTGAGAAAGAAAGGGATTCTCAACCTTCATAGCTAAATCAAGAAGGCGAACACAAGAGACCAAAGTGTTACTACAACACAATCTTTGATGTTCTAGAAAATGATTGCCCAAGGAAACAAAAGATCGATCTACACAATTAGAGGAAAATTGTGTAAGGGTGGTGTGCAAGTAAATCTTGCTCTAAATTCCGTTGTTTTGCAGGGATCTAAACCAAGCACACTTGAAGAAGCCAAAGGAAAACCTAAATGGCAAGTTATTATGAAAATTAAATAATGTGTTGATGAAACCACACTTCCAAAAAATGAAATTGTTCTTCAACCTTGATTTGCGCAGTTCTCGTAAATTTGGAACCACCACAAACTGAACCATGCTCCCATGTGCCAAGCCACACTCCCATCATGCTTCTTGGATACTCCGTAGGCACTCCTTGGACACTCCCGACATGCTTCCTAGATGATCCCTAATGGTAATGTTAACTTTTTATCCTTTTACTTAAATTTTAACATTACTATTAATTGTTTCAAGATGTTTGAGAGTGGTTCCAACCTCATCAAAATTCATATGGAGAAATAGAATTTCATATCCCATTCAAAATTCAGCAAACTCAACAATTGTCAAGATTTCAAGATCAACGGGATTGCACCATTTCATTTGATTCTATCACATATGATGCTATGTGATTGGCATTTAATTAGGAGCAGCAAGCCCTATATGTATCCTATGTTGAGAAATATAAAGGGCTGCAACTGAGATGATTTCTCTTCAACTTGATCATTGCTTGTGATGTATTTTTAATTTTCTTGATTATTAACTTCTTCTCTTATTATTATGTTGTTCTTATCATCAAACAGCTACCAAAACAAGAATATTAACAATACACAAGAACATAAGATGTAGACTACAAGCCAGGGCCAAAACATCTCCACTAGAGAGGAAAACCCACAAATCTCTTCTCTTCTTATATATTCTTCAAATGATGAATTCCAAGACCTCCAAACCAAGACCAATACCCTTACAAGACCAAGTCAGACCTTCTTGATGATGTGCTTCCTCTGTCCAAGTCAAACCCAATCAAATATCTTCCAGCTGCAAAACTTCGACCCCCAGCTACAGAATTTCGGCCTCTATTGCAGGTTTGAAATTTTCAACACCTGCAACAATTATTGTTACCACATGTGTGAGCAATTTATGGGCTTCCAAGGCTTCCCTTAACCTTCACTTGGGTATCTCCTTCTTCTAGGGCTTGTAGGTGACCTCTTTAGACCTTCATTCTACCTTGTTCTTGCAATTTCCTCGACCTTGCAGCATCTAAACCCTAGCCTTCCTCCTTCGCACGTGAGAGAGAGAGAGAGAGAAATAACCCAAACCTTCGTCCTTCGTCCTTCGTCCTTCTTCCTTCTTCTAACCTTCTTTTGCTTCTCCTTTGCTTAGATGATGAGAAGACGAGTGAGTTTCCATAGTTCCCTCCTATATACAGGCTTCCAAGGAGGACGACATGCCCTAATGAAGTTGACTTCTTAGTTGCAGGTCGACTTGGTCTTGGAGGGTATTTTGACACTTTTAAATACAAAAATAATTCTTTTTACAAGTTACAACGTGCCCGATGGGGTCTTCTTCATATGACAATGACTCTTTTGACTTCTTGACCCTAGGACAAACCGTAGCATCACTCAATGGGTGTTTGACCTCTAAATAAAAGGCCTTGAGCAGGAAACCCATGCTACAAAAATAACAATAATAAATTTTCTTTCTTTTGACAATATCCAAGAGTCAAAAGTACATTTCATATTTATGAACACTGAACCTAGTTATACATTGCAACATCCTAGGGTTGGTGGTGTTAATTCTTGAACTCCTTTGTCATGGCCTTACCAAAAATGTACCCTTCACTCAAACCAAAATCATTGATCATGAATGTTAAGATTTTCCTACCATATTTTAAGGTTTGGTTTAGGTAGTTTGATCAAAATTGGGAATGTCAACTTTTGCCTCGGGAGAATCGAGGTAGATACAAATGCTACACAAGAGGAGAAGAATGAAGGATGATACTAGTGATGAGGATCCAAATATAAGAGATGGTGGAACATGCATGTGTTACCCCAAAGCTAAAAAATTTGGCAACATGGCCTTTTCCACGATTGGTGAATAGTTCCTCTGTAAAGATGTGTTTAGCAACTAGCTCAGATTATTGTTTGGCCTTTGGACATTTTGGTCATCATATTTTGGTGTGTAGACGACCTATTTTGTAAACACAACTATTTGGTCATGTTATTGTTGACAATTGCTAGATAACTTATTTCATTCCAGAAGTTAATTGTCAAATTTTTATTATATGACTTAAAAATTGTTTCTTTGTTTGTAATTTGATAGAATCTAGATTCTAGATGGTTGACGCTCAAATAATTAATCATTAATTTACTATGGATTCCATTTCTATCTTGATTTATGTACAAATATGCATCTTTTCTATCTTGATTTATGTACAAATATGCATCTTTTCATATATTCTACAGGTAATTTTGCATTCTAGAGGTTTCTTCTAATATAAATGCGATATAATATATAAATACACACTTCTTGGATGCTTCTCTTCCGAGGAGATTTGGAAAATGATGCTTCTAATGCTTTGCTTCTAAAAAAAGCACCCTCTTCATCCCCCCTTCATGCAACATTGGTTAAAAGTGCCTTCTTACTTGAAGATTTCATTGAAGAGGTTTACATGGAGGAACCACAAGCGTTTTGAGTTTCTTAGAAAGAAACATCTAGTTTATTAGTTCATCAGGTGCTTATGTGGGCTCAAACAAGCTCCATGAACCTGGTATTTCAAAATTGATCAATATCTTAAAGTTATTTTGAACCTACCCTCTATATCAAAAATAGTGGTGATGACATAGCAATCCTAATTATCTATGTCAACGACCTTCCCATCACCAAACGTAGTGCCAACAAGTTTCAACAGGTGAAATCTAACATATATATAGTTTTCGAAATAACTAATTCAAGTTCGTTTCAATATTGTTTAGGTGTAGAATTTTGGTAGTTTGAACATACTATCTTTGTACCACAAGTCAAATATGCCATAGCTTTCTTAGAAAAATTTAGAATGACTAAATGTAAACCTACATCTACGCTTATGCTAGTTGGGATAAAACTCTTAGCTTACATTAATTCACCATTGGTCAATAAGTCAATGTGTCCACAAATGGTAGGTAGATTAACTTGTCTTACTACAACTCGACTAGATCTATATTTTGCAGTAAGTTGTCTTTCTCAATATATGTCTAGATCTCAAGAGGTACACTGGCAAGCTGCAAAATGAGTTCTCCGATATGTCAAAGGGATCCTTGACTTTGGTATTCTATATCAGATACCTGTTAACTTCATGCTAATAGGATATACCGATTATGATCTGGGTTAGGTCAATTGATACAAGTCAACAACAGGATATGTGTCACTCCTAAGTCACCTGACACGGGGATTCAGGATTTGACGGATACAGGGATTCAAGTGTCGAATACGAACACGTTGACCCCCCGGAACAGGACAAGTTCAAATAAGTTATATATTATTTTATTAAAAATATATATATATATATATTAAAAATTAGATATTTCTTACACAAATTCTCATTCATGATACAAATTCATTGATTCAAACATAGATCTTCATCCAAATGTAAGTTTTACAAAGTACCATTAAGCATACAAAATTACAAATATAATTGTGACATAAATGATAAATCATAAATTATAATACATATTCAATTCATCAATGGTCCAATATGAGAAAGACAAGATAGTAAGATAAAGATATTGTAGTTTTCTCATTAAGTCATCAAAATCAAAATGTGTTACTGTTTACATTGGTAGTGCAATACCAATGGCAAATAGAAATAGCAAATGCAAAACAACTACAACAAGTCTACTAGTATACAAGCCTCAAGGCAAAAGGTAGCTCATGACTCATGAGTCATGAGTCATCAATTCTTATAGTCATCATCCTTTATAATTGCCTTTATAATGCCCTGCAGCATCCTTTTTTCCGGATTCGAATCCAAAAATCAGGATTCATCATGTCTAATCAGGACACGATCCAGATTCGATCATGTCCCGATTAGACATTTTCGGATTCGAATCTGCCTTAATCGTGTCTGATTCGCCAGATTCGGGACACGATGAGCCTGGGGGACGAATCTGGTATCACAGGTTCACTCTTGGTTCAAGAATAATTCCATGGCAAATTAAGCTACAACTTACAGTTGCCTTATTCTCGCCTAAAGCACAATACAAGACAGTGGTCAGTACAAGTTGTGAGGCAATGTGGTTACAAAGGATATTAGTTCATCTTCAACTTAACCAAAAAGCACCAACCTCAATTTTCTGAAACAATCAGTGTGTTCTCAAGACAGTGAAGAACCTAGTTTATTATGCAAAACCAAGCATATTGAAGTTGATCACCAATACATCAGAAAATTGGTTGATAATAAGGACATTTATCTTTATTATTGACCTACAATAGAGAAAACTACTGACGTAATGACAAAACCACTTGGTACTGCTAAATTTGCCAAGTTTAGAGGTAAAAACATAGACTTGTATCTGGTTTAGCCATTGTCCGAAGGTGGGGGTGGCTTCTTGATTTACTACTTTAGTTTCCTATGCCAATGCTAATTCAAGATGCATCGTTTCAATTGTTTAGCAAACTGTTTCGATTTTTATAATTCGAATATGGCAAAGAAATATCTGAAGGAGATTCAAAAACAATTGTGACCACCTAAGGAAAGATAGGTGGTATCCTTCATGGGAGATAGCAGGTAAATTTATTTGGTCGATAAAAGCAAAAAGAAATTTACAGGAAGTATTTTTTTAAGAGCAAGGAAAATGGCTAACAAAGTGGCTGATTTCCTTGCAAGCCTTGACAACCAACACGGTTCAAAACTAAAAAAAGTTGAATATGCCAGACACGGTTAATGACGAAGAAAATGGCAATGCAAATAAAATACTAAAATAGATTGGTTGCGATTGCCATTTAAACCTTTGAAGAGAGTTCTAAAATGGGTAGAATCTGTCAGAAACACTGAGAGGGGGGTTGAATCACTATTTCTTGATGAATTAACTTTTATCTTGTTTTTACTTTTCCTTTACAAACACTAACTAAACTAGTGATTAATTTGCAGAACTCGCATAAACATCATGAGTAACTATGAACATTATCAATCATGAGCCATGAATAGTAAACATCATCAAGCACATAAGATCATCAAGGACATTGAATATTAGGAGGAAAACTCAACTGGGCAAAGCCATTGTTGTTGTCTATGTCTTCTTTTATTAGTATTCAAAATATCTTCTTTTACATCTTGCACTGACGCAAACTTCTACTAGTACGTAGGCTCCTACCTATTGGAGACTACTGTTGAGAATTCAATAAGGCAATGAATATGTTAATTCTCTTAACTTGATAACTGTTTGTGTTACCTTTTACTTATTAGCTTTGTTCATTATTATTCCAATGTGCAATACATCAAACAGCTACCAAAACAGTAAGAACAGTGACACAGTATATAGGCTGCAAGCCAGGGCCAAAACCCCTCCTCTTGAGGGGAAAACTCGTAAATCTCTTCTTATCTTTCAGATCTTTCAATTGATGAATACCATGACCTAGACTCAGACAAATACCCTCCAAGATCAAGTCTACCACGACCTCCTGCGGCAATACCTTCGACCTTCCAGTAGATCTGAAATTTTGTTGCCCAGAACTGCTGCAACTGTTGTTGCTTCTCTGGGAGACTTCGATCTCCCTCTAATAGCCTCCCTCTTGGCTTCGCTTGACTTGATTTGAGTCGTAGGGCTAGTAAGATGCCCTAAGAGACCTTTGCTTGCCTACACTTCTCTTCTACTTCCAAAATCAAACCCTAGAAGATCCAGCGCAAAAACCCTAGCTTCGATCTTCCCAGAAGAATAGATAAGGCTCAGAAACACTTCGACTTCTTCAAATTCCTCTTCTTTGCACTTCCTTCTTCGACTTCTCTTTCTTCTACTTATTTGCATAAGAGATAAGAGAGTGAGCGATCCAAATGGAGGACAAGTTCTTATTATATATAGGCTTCCTCAAGGATGGGCGTGGCACTTCATGTAGTTCGACTTTACAGCTCCTTAGGTCGACTTGATCTTGGAGGTATTTTGACACTTTCAAGACAAAATAATTTTTTCTTTACAATTTACAACGTGATGACTCTTCTACCTAGGACAAATCCTAGAAGCACTCAATGGGTGCTTGACCTATAAAATAAAAGAACTTGAGGATCAAACCCATGCTCCAATAATATTAATAATTTCTTTTCCATTTTATATTTACAAAAATAAATTTCATACTTATGAAGACCGAACCTAGTTACACATTTTTCAACACTCCCCCTTAACTAGGGAGGTATTCATAAGAGGTACATGGTTATTCTCAATCTAAAGAGATCTCATAGAAAAAGTCAGATTGGTAGCCCATCTGTCTCGCATCATATTAACCAACATTGTCACATAGCAAGGCCTTGACTAACAACGCTATCTCTCCACAAGATCAAAGCACAATGTTGGCGAGACCAACGATGTATAAACACCATCATCATTATCTCCCAAGGTACATACCCCACCCAGGTGTTCATAGAGTATGACCTCCCATTGGACCATTCTTATCTTCGGTAGCTAATCCTCAAAAAATATCAGTCCACGACTACTCTTGTCCTTGAATGCCCTACCACATTCTCAAAGAGTATCGAATGTTAGATGGTTACCCAATCCTCCATTCTTTCTTCCCAAGTGAAGACAGGAATGTAGTGTCTATCTCTCCCTCTCAATTAGGGAGGACAAATCCACCAAACCAAGCTTGTCCCTTAAGTATACAACATTTGTTCGGAAGTGATTTCATCAATATGTTAGCTACTTGTTCATCAGTGGAGATATACCACAGCTACAACACACCATTTTGTACCAGCTCTCGAATATAGTGATACTTGTTGTTGGTGTGCTTTGTCTTTCCATGAAACACTGGATACTCAAACAAACAAATACAATTGGAGCTATCACAAAGTATCACTGTAGGGTTCATCCGTCCTTCAAACAAGTCGGATAGCAGCGTCCTTAACCATATTGCTTCTCTGCTTACTTCACATGCTGCAACATATTCAGCCTCGGCACTACTCAAAGCAACAGTGTCTTGCTTTCCGCTCATCCATGAGACCATGGAGGATCCTAAGCTGAAACATCCTTCCGTAGTGCTTCTTCCATCCTATTCATTGCCTCCCCAATTGGAATTTGTATAACCAATCAATTGGAAATCATTCCTTCTATCATATTTCAGACAGTAGTTAATGGTTCCTCGCAGATATCTCAGAATATGCTTTGTTGCTATCCAATGATCATGCTTCAGCTCCGCTTGGAATTGACTGAGTACATTTACTGCAAAACATATGTCTGGTCGAGTATTCACAAAGTACATCAATGAGCCAACAAGTTGTCTATACTTGGAAGGATCGACATGGCTTAATTCGGAACTCCTCAATCTCTTCAAGTTTGTGATCATCGAAGTGGTCATAGGTTTACAGTCCATCATGTCGAACTTCTTTAGAATCTCGATCACATACTTTCCTTGACCCAAATCGATTTCATTCGGTCCTTGTCAAACTTCTAGTCCCAAATATTAATGCATCAGCCCAAGATCCTTCATGTCAAATTCTGCTGCCAATTTCTTTTTACATTCTTCAATTCAACCTTCTACACCTGTCAAGAGAAGATCATCTAGATACAGAAGAATAATTACAAGTTCATTATTTTCAACCTTAATACAAAGGTTTGAGTCAGTAGAACATTTTGCGAAGCCTATTCTTTGGAGGTATGCATCCATTCTAGCATACCATGCCCTTGGTGCTTGCTTGAGGCCATATAATGTTTTCTTCAATCTGCAAACATATGCCTTTCTATCTTTGACTTCAAATCCCAAGGGTTGTTCTATATAGACTTCTTCAACTATGGTGCCATTCAGAAACACAGTCTTGACATCCATTTGGTGGATGTTCCATATTATCGATGCTGCCAGAGAGACTAATGATCGAATTGTTGTATATCTCGTTGTTGGAGCAAATGTTTCTTCATAGTCGATGCCTTCAAGTTGAGAGAAATCTCTAGCCACAAAGAGGCTAGGACTCCCCTGGATGGTGCAAAAGATGCTCCCCCATTTGGTGGTGCTGGTCCCCACTCTGCCCGACCCTCGTTGTCTCCCCCACCAAACTCGAACTCCACCTCATCCCTTGATCGTTGTCCAAGAAGACCTCAATGTGATGGGCTTTGCCGGTTGTGCACCGATGCCCTACAGCCCATGGATTTCAACATGTAAAACAGAACTTCCTCCTCTCGAGGTCTCTCCTAGTCTCATCGTCCAGTTGCCCTCGCCCTTGGGCTACTCTCTGCGCTGAGGTTTCTCTAGTGTTATTCCCCTTCTTAGGGTAGGGACTGCATGGTGGAAAGGGTGTCCAGGTCTTAGGGATGGCCCCCTGCAAAGTCTCTCGTACAAGTCACAGCCTCCAATAGAGTAGAAGGCCTGCGTGACTTCACCAATCCACGTAGTGGCTCTGTCAACCCCTCTACAAATGTGTATATTCACCTAGCATCCAACAAATCTGGCACCATGACTGAGACCCTCAAGAACTCTAAAATATAACGCTTTGGATGTCCTGTTTGCTTGAGCTGGGTCAACTCCCTGAAGTGAGCCTCCAAATCCCTCCGATCAAAAATGCTCCACTACTCTTCATGTGAAATCCTCATAGGAAGTCATGTTGGCATGCCTCAAAGTGGACAAGCCATGAAACCACCAGTCGTGTGCCTCCCCCTCCAAATGCAAAGTGGCCATTTTAATGGCCTCTACCTTTGTCATTCTGTTAAACTGGAAATAAGTGTCCAGCTTCTCCACCCAAGCACGAGTTGTGCACTTGGCAGTGCCATCGTAAGTGTGGAAGCACACCTTCCCAATGGTACGTTGCAACTCATAGTTCTGTGTGCCATGGCCTCCATAGCTCCTTCCCTCGTCATTCTGATTGAGCTAGCAAAAGTCTCTAAAAGATAGTGCTTCTCTGAAGAGGGCTACCTCCAAGATCAAGTCAACCTACATAAGATGTCAAGTCAGCCTACATGAAGAGCCATGTCCACCCTTGAAGGAGGCCTATATATAAGAAGAACTTGTCCTCTATTTGGATAACTCACTCACTCATATCTTATACAAAGAAGGAAGCAACAAAAGGTCGAAAAAGGAAGTGTGAAGAGAAGGACAAGGAAAGTCGAAGTGTTTGGGTCTCTCTATATTCTTTTTGAAGTTAGGGTTTCTGCACTGGCAAGTCTAAGGTTCAATTTTGGAAGCAAGAAGGCAAGCGAAGGTCTCTTAGGGTTTCCTACTAGCCCTAGGACTCAAATCAAGGCAAGCGAGGTCAAGGGAAGCACAATTAGAGAGAGATCAAAGTCTCCTACAAAAGCAACAGCAGTTGCTGAGGAGCAAAGTTTCGGATATATTGGGAGGTCGAAGATATTTCAGCAAGAGGTCGAGGAAGTCTTGATCTTGGAGGGTATTTGTTTGAGTCTAGCTCATGGTATTCGTCAATTGAAAGATCTAAAAGATAAGAAGAGATTTTACGGGTTTTCCCCTCAAGAGGAGGGGTTTTTACCCTGGCTTGCAACCTACATACTATGTCATTTGTACTTACTATTTTGGTAGTTGTTTGATGTATTGCACAATGGAATAAGAAAGATCAAAGCTAATAAGTAAAAAGAAAACACAAGCAGTTATCAAGTTAAGAGAATTAACATATACATTGCCCTATTTGAATTCTCAACACCAATGTGAAGGGTTATATGAAGTCCATGAGTGCTAATACCGGGCAACAACTCATCACCTCCTCGAGGCAATCGAATGTTGTTTGAGCTCCACCTGCCCATTCAAAAGCCCCCTTATGAGTCAGATCAGTAAGGGGTGTTGCCAACTATGAGAAGCCCTTAACGAACTTCTAGTAATACGTAGAGATGCCCAAGAATCCTCTCAGCGCTATCACACCTCTAGGCACTTGTCAATCCCGAATGGCCCTGATCTTCTCCTCGTGCACCTTGACCCCATGTGCGCCTATGATGTGTCCCAAGTAGAGCATCTTCGTTAGACCAAACTCGCACTTGGACATCTTGTCATAGAACTGTTGCTCCTCCAAGATACGTAACACTGCCTCTAGATGCTGCAAGTGCTCCTCCCATGTCCTACTGTAGATCAAGATATCATCAAAGAATACCAGCACAAATCTCCTCAGTTGACCCCTGAACACATGGTTAATGCATGACTGAAAGGTAGCAAGTGCATTGGTCAACCCGAAAGGCATGACCAAGAACTCGAAATGCCAATAATGACATCTAAAAATTGTCTTCAAGATATCCAGCTCCCTCACTCAAATCTAATGATACCCAAACTGAAAATCTATCTTAGCGAAGTATTTGGCTCCTCTAAGCTCATCCATCAACTCATCAATACGTAGAATGGGATAATGGTTCTTCAATGTCTTCTTGTTGAGTGCCCTATAGTCAATGCACATGCGTAGAATCCCATCCTTCTTCTTCACCAGCACGACTGAAGAAGAGAATGGACTGGAACTCGGTTTGATGTGGCCCAATGCCAATAGCTCCTTGGTGGCTCTCTCAATCTCGTCCTTATAGGCTTTAGAATGCCTATAGGGTGTAGTAATGACTGCCTACACACCCTATTGATTTCAAGTAGCATCGGATGTGCTCTAAGCCTCAAAATTTGCAGGGAAGGCTAGGACACATGCGTTCCACGATACCCAAAAATCGTTTTGGGAAATTCCACCTGAAGAAGGTTTTATTAAAATAATTAATTATTTTTAATGGGTGCCTAAGTATAAACTTAGGAAATTAAAATAACTAAAGGGAATTAATCAAACTTAGGTTAAAACTTCTAGAAGAAGACGAGGATCAAGCCAAAATGATTTGAGCCATTGATTAGAATCTAATATGGGTTGTGGGTTCTCAACGAGAAGATTATAGGAGGAGGCTTGATGGGCATTTGGAAATCACATCAAAGAGAGATCAAGAGATCGAATTTCTCAAAGGGAAGCGCAACAGTTGCTACAAAATCAATTGAGGAGATTTCTTGCAGTGAGGTGCAAGGATAGTTTCTGGGGGGAGTTTTCCTAGATCAGAGAGTACAAGGCATAGAGACGTCCAGAGAGGCTGGTGTTGGGCCACGCAAAGCTACGTTGTGGCAGTGCAGAGCTTCAGCGGGAGATCGAAATTCCGCTAACGAATAGTTAGGATCTAGTGCCGGAGCCGGGGTGTGGGACAGCGAGGACTGAGAGCTGAAGTTTCCAGCCAGTGGAGGATCAGAAGGAGGTGCAGCGCAGTCCTAGCTGCAGTGTCGCAGTCACTGCATAGGCTTGATGCAGTACTGCGCAGAGATAGCATAGACCTTCACCTCCAACGCAGATCAATGTCGGTTCTTCCCGTGACAGGGTGAGATCATCTCACTACTCTTTTTGTCCAGTTTCTCTTTGTATCGGATAGCCAGTTGGGCATCCAATGAATTGTATTCAGAAAACTACTACTTAATAACACAAACCCTCAGTGGTTGCACAAGTGTTCCCGCATTGGGTTTTTCCAAGGACATTTGTCCAAAAATAATGGTGTAATGTGTTGGGTATTTCTTTCTTGCTCGCTTTCTAGTTTCCTCATTTATTTAATTGGTGAAGGTTGCACTGTATTAGTTTCGGTATTTGCTGTAGGATGTAGTAAATAATTTGTTCAGTAATTTAACAAATAGAAGAAGCTTAATTAGTTGCTACAATAGTAATTTGAGGCTTCCAAATTTTCACATGGTATCAGAGCTATAGGTGAAGCTAGAGAGAAGAGCCAAAAGAACCCAGTGTTGAAAAGGACGAAAGTCGAAGTGTTGCCTAGGCAGCAAATTGAATCCTCGAAGGGATTACGCAATTCAAGCTAGCAAGGAAAAATTTGAAGGAAGGTCTCTCTCTGAGTGAGTCGACAAAGAGGTAAGACTTCCAAATCGAAGTTTGCCAATGCCAGAGGGAGCAGCGCAGAAGCTTTAGTGCATAGGAGGTTACTGTTGTGACGCAGTTTTCTACAACAGTTGTTGGAGCAGAAAAACATCAAAAGGAAGAAGAGAGACATTGTTGAGGGAATTCTTCCTCAGAGGAATTCCAACCAAGAAGTTTGAATTCTCATTTGTTGAGCAGCAGTAGGGAGTAGCAAATCTACTAACTCTATTAGGGAGCGCGTAGGCCAACCCAGCTACAGCGCAGTGGAGAGAGGGAGTAGTTTGACATTTCGATTGGCAGAGATAACAATTAATGGGTTGTGAGATCAAGATCGGTTGGAGGGTGCATCCAACTATGTGATCTAGAAGGGAAGGATCTCATGCCTTCTGGATGAGCACGATATCAAAACCTATGTCGACAGTGTGGCAGTTATACCCGCGGATCCAGATCCACTCAAAAAGTACAAGGCCGAAATGGTGAAGGCCAAACAATTGATCCTCAAGAGAGTGAGAGATCATGTGGTGTATCACGTTGTTGGCAAGGATACTATCGGGCAAATGTGGGAAGCATTGGCCACGCTATATGAAGGATCTTCCGAGCAACGAAAGATGTACTTGTAGCAGAAGATGAGATCCACGCAGATGCAGAAGGGGGAACGCATTGATCCGTTCCTCATGAAGCTTCAAAAAAACCGAGATTTGTTGGCAGTTGTGGGGTCAACACTTCAGCCTACCGAGATGGTGAGGCTCGCCCTAAATTCAGCCTCAGAAGAATGGCAAGTGTTTGTCCAGAGTATCTTGGGAAAAGAGAGATTATCAGATTGGGAAGGAATGTTGGTCACTCTTCAGCAGGAAGAGATGAGGAGAGACTTGGTCAAGTGCAAACTTGATAGCAGCAGTAGTGGGACAAAGCCCAAGGAGGAGGAAGAAAATGCAACCCTTGCATCAAAGGGGCAGTAGGAGTAGCGGAAGAAGAAGAAAGATGTCTCGAAGATCAAGTGCTTCCGGTGTGGTGAACTTGGTCACTACGCTACACAGTGTCCTCTCAAGAAGTAGGACAAAGACAAGAAGCATGATCCAAAGGCTGCATCGACAAAGATCGAGGAGTTTGCCATGGTTGCCCAAATACCTACACGACAAAGGTGGGGTGATCTAGAATTGTAGTTCGAAAGAACTACAGATGAGCAGGATCCCTGAGGAGTCCACCTCTTGGATCAATAACTTGCTACAGGAGGCCAATATCAGAAGTAGCAAGATAGACCAGAATCAGTTGGTGCAGATGAATGTTGGAGTGACGGTTGCAGTGGCTAGGAGCGCCAAAAACTGATCAGTGCAAAGCAGAGTTGCGAGTAGTGTAGTTGGCACAGTGCATAGTCAACAGCAGCGCAGACGCTTCAAAGGGTCAACACAGCAACTAGCAGCAATCAGAACTCCAGCAACAAATGCATCATGTTGAATGCCTGTTCAGTAATTTTGGATGCTTTTTGGTTGTTGATGCAGTAGCAGCAACAGTTGGAGAAGCTTGCAGTGCAGATGCAGTATTGGCAGTGGGAGCGCCAATAGCAGCACAGATGCAGAAATTATGAGGGTCGCAATACAAATGCATTGTTGGAGTGGCAGAGTCAGCAGCAGTACAGATGCAACATTTGTACAGTAGTTGGGGGGCAGCGATGTCAAACATCAGCAACGCAAAGGAAGATGTTATAGAGAAGGATGATGCTTTAGCAGGTTGCATTATTAGAGCACAATCCTCGCTAAGAGGGATTGTTGATTTATGGTAGTAGCATCGGATGTGCTTTAAGCCTCAAAATTTGCAGGGAGGCTAGGACACATGCATTCCACGATACCCAGAAATCGTTTTGGGAAACCCCACCCGAAGAAGGTTTTATTAAAATAATTAATTATTTTTAATGGGTGCCCAAGTATAAACTTAGGAAATAAAATAATTAAAGGGTATTAATCAAACTGTGGGTGAAACCTCCAAAAGAAGATGAGGATCAAACCAAAATTATATGAGCCATTGATTAGAATCTAATATGGGTTTTTGGTTCTCAACCAGAAGATTATAAGAGGAGGCTTGATGGGCATTTGGAAATCACATCAGACAGAGATCAAGAGATCAAATTCCTCAGAGAGGGCAGCGCGGCAGTTGCTAGAGAACCAATTGAGGAGATTTCTTGCAGTGAGAGGCAGGGATAGCTTCTAGGGGGAAGTTTCCCTGGACCGGAGAGTACAAGGCAGAGAGGGCAAAGAGACGTCCGGAGAGGCTGACGTTGGGCCAGGCAGAGCTACGTTGTGGCAGTGCAGAGCTGCAAAGGGAGACCGAAATTCTGCTAACGAACATTCGGGATCTAGTGCCGAAGTCGGCATTTGAGACCGCGAGGCCTGAGAGCTGAAGTTTCCATCCAACGAAGGGTCAGAAGCAGGTGCCGCGCAATCCTAGCTGAAGTGATGCAATGACTACGGAGGTTTGATGTAGTACTATGCAGAGGCTCACCTCCAGCGCAGACCAGTGTTGGTTCTTCTAGTGATAGGGTGAGATCATCTCACTACTCTTTTTGTCCAGTTTCTCTCTGTATCGGATAGCCAGTTGGGCATCCAACGAATTGTATTCAGAAAACTACTACTTGAAAATACAAACCCTTAGTTGTTGCACTGGTTTTCCCGCATTGGGTTTTTCCAGGGACACTTGTCCAAAAATAACGACGTAATGTGTTGTGTATTTCTTTCTTGCTCAATTTCGTGTTTCCGCATTTAATTTAATTGGTGAAGGTTGCAGTGTATTAGTTTTGGTATTTGTTATAGGATGCAGTAAATAATTTGTTCAGTAATTTAACAAATAGAAGAAGCTTAATCAGTTGTTGCAGTAGGAATTTGGGGCTTCCAAATTTTCATACACCCCGATCCAGCTCTATAGTGCGCTCAAACCCCCTTGTCAGGTGGTTTCCCTAGTGGTATATCTCCAAAAACTACCAGATATTTGTCCAGTATCGCCTGTATGTCTGGATGTGGTGGCTTGGTCCGTCCCCCAGCCTCTGAAATCCTCATCTCTACGGCCCATACTATGTCCCGATGCCTCAAATCGGCCTCCATCCTTTGGGCCGAAACTGCCTGTGGAGGATATGAATGCATGCCCCGAAGAACCACTAGCTTACCATCCGTACCGGTAAACTCCATCTCTAGTTTCCTCCAGTCGATGATAACTCTGCCAAGGGAATATAACCATTAGACACCCATCACCACATTGGTGTCTGGTACGTCCACCACGAAGAAATGGTCTGTCATCAAATAGTTCCACATAGTCACTGTCAAAGCGGGAAAATATTGATTGCACTGCATAGTTTTGTCTCTTGGCAACAGAAATGAAAATCCCTCAAACTCTACAGTGGTGATGCCTCTCCTCTGGACCATCTAAGCATCAATAAAATTGTGGGTGGCCCCACTGTCTACTAAGACTGAGACACGTTTCCCTTGCATTGTGCCTCTGATTCTGATGGTCAAAAATTTGGGAACCCCGCACAAGAGACTAGGACTCCCACGGATGGTGCAAAAGATGCTCCCCCATGTGGTGGTGGTGTTGGTGGTTGGTGGTCCCCTCTCTGTCGGGACTTGGACCCTCCCTGTCTCCCCCACCAAACTCGAACTCCACCTCATCCTCTTAATCGTTGTTCAAGAAGACCTCAATGTAATGGGCCTTGGTTGTTGTGCACCAATGGCCTGGTGCCCATGGCTCCCAACATGTAAAACACAACTTCCTCCTCCAGAGGTCTGTCCTAGTCTCATCGTTCAGTTGCCCTCGTCCTTGGGCTACTCTCTGCGTTGGGGGTGCTATAGTGTCATTCTCCTTCTTAGGGTAGGGAGTGCATGGTGGAAAGGGTGACCGGGTCTTGGGGATTACCCCCTATATGTCTCTCGTACAAGTCATGACCTCCAATAGAGTAGAGGGCCTACGTGACTTTACCTGTGCATGTAGTGGCTTCGTCAACCCCTCTACAAATGTGTATATTCATCTAGCATCCGACAAATCTGGCACCATCACTGAGACCCTCAGGAACTCTGAAATATACATTATGGATGTCTTGTCTGCATGAGCTAGATCAACTCCCTGAAGTGAGCCTCCGGATTCCTCCGATCAAAATGCTCCACTACTCTCCATGTGAAATCCTCATCGGAAGTCACGTTGCCATGCCTCAGAGTGGACAAGCCATGAAACCACCAGTCGTGTGCCTCCACCTCCAAATGCAAAGTGGCCATTTTAATGGCCTCTACCTTTGTCATCCTATTAAACAAGAAATAGGCGTCCATCTTCTCCACCCAAGCACGAGCTATGCCCTTGGTAGTGCCATCGTAAGTGGGGAAGTACATCTTCCCAATGGTACATTGCAACTCGTAGTTCTGTGTGCCATCACCTCCATAGCTCCTTCCCTTCTCATTCTGCTTGAACTGGCAAAGGTTTCTGAAAGATAGTGCTTCTCTGAAGTATGCTCCCATGGACTGCCACTCCCTGAAATGCTCCTGCATATGCGATTGATCATCAACTCCCCCCGGTTCGCTTGGTGCCAAAGGTAGGAAAGAAGGTAGTGTGCCTCTAGTTGTTGGCCCACTAAAGGATGGTGGTTGCATAGTAGGTGAAGGATGAACAAACTGTTGAGAAGCTCTTGAAGTCTCTCCAAATAGAAAATCTCGATGGTTGCTTCGTTCCAGGTTCTGCATTTTGATCTCATCTAACATCTCCTCCTACTCCTTTGCCAAATCACTTAGGGCCTTCAAGAGACTGTCAAAGGTCACCTCTTCTTTCTCTTGGGCTCCCCTATGTTTTCTTCTATCACTTCCTTCCCACAATCCTCGGTATCAGCAATATCTCTAGCTCCCTCTCCTTACTTCAGTACCTTTGCCTCCTATAGATAATATTTTGTTTGTTTTCCTCACTCATAGGAAAGTCCCCCACGGTTGAGCCAAAGATCTGAGCTCTTAATACCACTGTAATGTTCCAAAATAGGAAAAACAGTGATATGCAAGAGAATAAAAAAATTTCAGCACAAAACTTTTAAAACAATTAAAACACACCCATAACAATCATCAATATGGAAGCAACTAAGCCATTTTATTATAAACTAGTGCAAGAGTACAAAGGATGGAAGGAATGCACCTGGGCTTGCCTCAAAGGCAAGCGAAGCAAAGCCCAGGTGAAACAATGACAACCTGGAGCTACAATCAACTAACCAACTGCTGCACTACCTAGTCCCCAGCAATTTTACACTGTTTGCTGCAAAGATATGGTTGAACAGGCCACCTCTGTTGCTCAGAAAATTCTGCAAAATTATTTCTAGGCTCCTCAGGCAAAACCCAGAAATGGTTTGGCCTCATTTTGACCTTCCAAAATCAATGCCAAAAGGCCCTACGCCCTCCAAAGCTGCTGAAGCACACTGCCTGCCCATACACCAACAAAATCCTTCTCAAATACTTCGAAGACGTAGCAATCCCATCCACTAATGCTTCCCTTATTTCTCCCGACAAGGATGAGCCTCAATGGCTGAGTCTCCACCTCCCACGTGTGCCCAATATCTTCCCACTGCGCTAGCCCAAGAAGTGTGAAATCCCCACTGAATGATAACTCTCTCCTCCAACCCAAAAACTCACCAAAATGGCAGCAAATCACCAGAGCTTCTCTTCTGGAATTTCTCCCAACAAAAGCTCCCCTAAAGAATGCAAAAGATCTCAACTTTGTTTCTCCCACTACACCCTCCAGAAATACGCACCACCTGGAAAATAATAAATTGCTAAAAATAGTAAACTGTATTACAATTAAGGAAACTGAAAAACTGAAAGACACAATTGTGGGTGTCCAAGTGGAATTGGCAGGTAGCCAACAATATCCACCTCGATCATTCCTCCCCCCTTAGGAAGCAATGGTCCCCATTGCGTTGAGTTCCTCCATGAGATGAGGAAACTTCTGCTGAACTTGGTCCCTGATGAGCCACTTGCCCTGGTGAAGGAGTTGCCTGCTTTGACAACTTGATACAGTTGGATCTTCTGCTGGCGAGTGTGCTTTATCTGCGTGTCCATGATCCGATCAATCGCAGCTTGTTCCATGCAATTTGGATTTAACTCTGTTGGTGTGAGTTGTTCTGCAATATCGGATGTGTATTGTAATGGTGGAAAGTATGGCCAAAGGCGATCCACATTGAACACTGGGTGCAAGCCAAGGAATGGGGGAATGCTAAGCTCAAATGCATTGTCTCCCACAGCATTGGTAATGGTGTAAGGACTATATCGGAGTGGTCTGAGTTTTCAATAGGCTCCAGTAAGGCGTTCCTCTTGCAAATGCAACCAAACTTTGTCGCCCACCTGAAACTTGTGTGGCACCCAATGTTGATCATGTCGTTGCTTGTATTTGGCTTTGATTTCTCCAGAATGTCGTGGACCTGCTGGCGGATATGTCGGATGTGCTCAATGAAGTTGTTTGCCCTATTGGTTTCGGACTGGACATGAGCCAAATCTGCCTGAGTAGCTCAAATGTCATGGCCACATCAATAGGACATAGTGGCTGGAATCCCAAGCCCACCTGAAAAGGGTTGTGGCCAGTCGAGCTGTGGAGAGCCCAGTTATAGCTGTGTTGAACAAAGGGGAAGCTCTCATCCCATGTGCGTGGATGCTTTGAGTTGTACATGTGTAGAATGTGTACGATCATCCTGTTGACAACCTCTGTCTGGCCATCAGTTTGGGGATGGAAAGTTGTGGACTTAGTGAGTTTGGTGTCTAGCTTCGACTAGAGACTAGACCAAAATTGACTTAGGAACCTGCTATCCCGATCTGAGATGATAGACTATGGGATCCCAAAGTGTACCCACACTCGTTCAAAAAAGAGTTTAGCAATGGCTTTTGTTGTGTTATTCTTCTTGCAGGCCGCCATAATGGCCATCTTCGAGAATTTGTCGACGACCACAAAAACAAAGTCGTTTCCATGCTTAGTAGAAGGAAGGCCCGACATGTAATCCACAGAGATGGATTCCCAAGGTCGACTGGGGGTAGGCAACGGAGTATAGAGGTCGTGCTTCTTGATGGTCGGTTTGGCAATGGCGCAACCAGTGCAGGATCTGATGCACTTATCGACATACTATCGAAGATTCAGCCAATAGAAATACTTCTACAATACTGCCACCGTTTTCTCAACCCTGAAATGCCCAGCAGCCCGACTGTAGTGCACTTCCCAAATCATCTTGGCATGCTCGCTTGAAGGAACACAAAGGTGACCCAGGTGGCATAACAGGGCATCCTAGAGGTGAAAATCTGGAACATGCTGACCCTCCAAGAGCATCTGGTATGTGTGGCCGACTTCTGGCTCGCTTTTGTAAAGAAGTGGCCAATCAAAAGTCTCGTGCCCACAAGAGTTGAGCAGGGTGGTTAACGCCATGATCAGTGGTCGACTGACACAATCTACAACATTATTGGTGTTGGCCTTCTTATACTTGATATTCAGATGGAACTGTTGCAGGTACATGGACCACTTCTGATGGTGATCATTCTGCAACTTCCCTTGCGTTTGTATGAACTGCAGGGGTCAGTGGTCTGTGTGGATGATCGTTTCCTTCCCCAAAATGTAATGCTTCCATTATCGGCAAGCTTGCACAATGAAATACATCTCTTTGTCATAAGTGGGATACTTTCAAACTGTGTCTGAAAGTGTGTCACTGTGATATGCCACTGGATGCCCATGTTGAGTAAAGACTGCCCCAATAGCATAGTCAGAGGCATCTGTCTCATCTCAAATGGTTGTTGCAAGTCTGGTAATGTGAGCACTGGTTTGTCTCACTGTGATATGCCATTGGATGCTCGTGTTGAGTAAGGACTGCCCCAATAGCATAGTCGGAGGCATTTGTCTCAATCTCAAATGGTTGTTGCAAGTCTGGTAATGCGAGCACTGGTGCCGAGCAGAGGCGATGATTCAACTTTGTGAATGCCTTCTATTGAGATTTAGACCAAAAGAATTTTACTTTCGCTCCTCCCTTGGTGACTTGACTCAAGGGCCAAGTGATATGAGAGAATCACAACACAAACCTGCGGTAGAAATTGGCAAGACCCAAAAAGCTACAGAGCTCTGTCAGAGTGGTTGGAGATGGCCAATCGCAATAGTCTTAGATCTTGGTTGGATTCACATGCACCCCCCGTTCATCAATAATGTATCCCAGATACTGAACTTGGGTCATGTCAAAAGTGCATTTCTCCAAATTGACATATAGCTTGTGTTGTTGCAGTGTTTGGAGAACCTGTCGGATGTGGTGGAGGTGCTCTTCCCAACTATGGCTGAAGATTAGGATGTCATCCAAGTATACCACTACAAATGAGTTGGTGAATAGCCGCATGATGTCATCCATCAGCCTCATGAAGGTTGCAAGAGCATTCGTCAACCCAAAAGGCATAACCAACCATTCGAAAAGGCCCTCCTTGGCTTTGAAGGCAATCTTCCACACATCGAAGGGTTCG
>APFE030036892.1:103396-158130 GCA_000404065.3 Pinus taeda | reverse complement strand
TTCTAACTCAGTGTCGAAACATGCATCTGATTCCGAAGCCTTTAGCTCGGTCACCAGTGACTGCTTGGCCCAACACTCACTTGTGTTGTGAGTGGAGCTCTTATGGAACTCACACTGCTTTCCCGCGTCCTTCTTCGGCTTTGCAATGTTGTTCTTTGCTTGCAGCTTTGGCAAGTTGTCCTGGGCCACCCCGCCTTGGCTTTGTTCTTTGTTCTGCGGTTTGGGGGCACCTTTCCCTTGCTTCGGATTCGCAGATCCAAAGTCTAGCTTCTTTTGTTTAAACTTCTGCTCGATCTTGACAGTGTATCGGTATGCCATGTCGAGCAAGGAGATGTCCAGAAACTCCATCTCATCCTGGATGTACCTGTGTAGGCAGTCGTGGTATTTGAGTACCAAATGTCGCTCAAAATCCTTGATACCTGTGTAGGCAGCCGCAGTATTTGAGTACCAAATGTCGCTCAAAATCCTTGATACCCAACTTTGTGCGAAGGGTATAAAAAATATTGGTAAACTCTAGCACGTCTTGGTCCCTTCCCTGCCGCAACGTGGTCCACTTTATGTATTTATCCTCATAGCTTCTGACAGGGTAGTACTGCTCCTTGGTGGCATCCCAGAATGAATTCCATGTGGGTGCGGTTAGAAACAGTGAGGTCGTACTTTCATCCTTCTGTTCGCAGTAGGTTTCCCACCAGTCCTTGGCGTGGGCAGCGGCTTTGCGAAGAGCGAAAGTATTCTTTTCCCAGCCGGAAAAATCGTGAACAGAAAAATACCCTTCTAGCAGATTTAACCATTTATCTACAGCATCTACATCTATCTGACCCTCAAATATGGGAATGTCAAAGTTAACTTGTACCTTAAAGGGTGTGGTGCTCCCAGAGTAGCTGTTGGAAGTAGATGTCTCGCCCCTAGGTAACCGCTGAAGGATCTGGGTAAAGTTGTCCATCACCGCATTCCTTTGTCACTCAAGGGCCTCTTCGAGCAAGATTTTGATAGGATCTCCTACCCCCTCGTCTTTCTTTTCATCTGTCATGGGACGTCGTCGGGATTTGCGAAGCTGGTCTTGCAATGGTTCGACCAGTTCAAGCCCTAACAACTTATATCCCGACCTCGTTGGGGACATGCAAAGAAAAACAAATAAGGAGCAGACCGCTCTGATACCATTGATCCTGATTTAAACAAGAACACAACAAATTCTAGATATATCCATAAATAAAGAGATGCAGCAAAAATAATACTTCATTTCATTAATGTAAAATACTGAAATATGCTTACAGACAGAAATGGAAATAAACTAGCTCGAGCAATGGTAGCTTATCTCTAAGAAGAGATGTGGCCGCTACATGCTTCTGAACTGCATTACAACGAAGCTCAAGGGCCTTTTTATTATTGAACAATAAGATCAAACCCTAAACAACCAAAACCCTAACCCGAGGAGATGTAACACCAAGAGTTTATTGGCCCCGTTGGGGTTAGTTGGACAACCAACTTCCTGGGGTCATGACTTGGTCACATTATTTCTGTTTGACGCGCATGATACCATGTTGGAAAGATCTCTGCAAGTAGTACGATGGAAGATGATTCTATCAAAAAATTGTCGGCGGTAGATTGCCAGAAAAACGTCGTTTAGAGCCTCAAAACGGCTCCAGAAGTTTAGGACCCAAAAAAACCTGCTAAAAATAGTAAATTGTGCTACAACTAAGGACACAGGAAAACTGAAAGAAACAATGGTGGGGGTCCAAGTGTGATTGGTGGATGTCCACCAATATCCACCTGGATCATACAAACACGCTCATTGCTGTGAAATTAGAAACAAAACAAAAAAAATATTTTGTACCATTTTTTCAAGGTATTATAAGAAAACTCTACCTAGGGAAACATGATACATCAAATCAGAAAGGTCTTGAGGGAAATTCATTTAATTATAAGGATAGATGATATATACCTAAGTGTGCCCAATAATTACTAGAGATAATCTGACCTATGTAATTGTGTCACTATACATGCTTTGAAGGTAAAATATGTTAATTCAGAAGGGAAAGTCTTACAAACACAAAATAGCTATATAAGAGTAGTAATTGGAGTAGCATTGCATTTAGTACGTAAATGCATCACTTGCAAATGGTTGCCTCTAGTTCGTCAGTTTAACGATAGTTAAACTCATTATATGGTTAGCATGTACACCACTCCTTAATTTATTTCCTAAGAGAAACTATAGCTATAATTTTCTTAGTGAGCATGGAATTGGTTAACCATGCCTTGTACAATATCCCTAGTGGTCCGACCAAAATAAATAGGCCACAGGAGACTGTGACGAGTACAAATGGGCGTCCCTATAAATGATCTGAGACACCATATGACACTAAGGTTCATCAAATATTTTTCCCTTTCGACACCATATGATATTGATGTTCTTTAAAGATTCAAATATTTTCCCTTTTTGTGGTTGTTCCATTCTTTGTTGAAAAAAACCCTTATCCAAGAGCAAGATTGCATTAATATGCATTTTGATATTATTAAGGTGCTTCTATCCATTACTCCTCAACATGGTCAAATAATTTCTTGATAATACAAGTTTTTCTGCCTTCATAGTTATCATAGATTCACTAAAATAAGCCCTAGCTAGGGTCAATGTGTTTGTCACAGAACTACCTAAAGTTTTGGCATCCTGATGATGGTTTTGTGCTAAATAACATCAGTGAATGTCAAATTCCATTTGATTAAGACATGCTCATGCAATTAGAGATCAAAAACATATGGATCCTGCAGTAAAAGGCATTTCTGAACACGCAATTTACAACTCCAGCTTGAAGAAAACCCTTATGTCATATTTCATTTCACATGGCCAAAATTTGACTTTCCTTATTTTAAAATGCATCCTTGTTTCCAAAGATTAAAGAGAAGTAAATCATACATATTTTCAAGCAGTGGAATTTATATTTATAAGTATTCTTTCTCAGAGACATAAATCACACTGTCTTTATAATTACTTCTGAATTGAAAATCTTAGAAGATGGCACATGAGATAAAGACATCACTAACGCATTAAAAAAAATAAAAGGCAAGAAACACCATAAAGCAATTTTGAAAACGGCAAAATTTTATTATTAGTTTGTCATGAATTCTAATCTCCCTGCAAGCAAATATGGCAATGATACAAAATAAAACCCGAACAAAGATTCAAGTACCTCCCAATCCCTTGTCTCTTGAACAGTGATAAACAAGAAGCACAGACGGGGAAAACAAAACTACAGTTATGAGACGCATACATCAGCTGAAAGTCTTAAACAGAGTAAATCAGCTCTTTACATTATTTTATATAAAAGCATTTGATTTAAAATTTGGGTAAGCACATATTCAGTAAAATTAAATTGGTTATCGTAAATGCTCAAAGAACAACAAGACCTGTGTCCGTGGCATTAAATGTGTCAAAATGGCTGCTTCCATCGTTTGACGTATGACTAGGGATATCTCAGTTGCCCGCCTGTGAAGCATACACGGCAGACAACCATAAATTTACATATTTAATTAAACAAAACAATATAAACAAGCCACACAACCTGTATGGCTAACTAAATGAAACAATATAAACAAGGCACACAACCTACATAGTTAACTAGATGAAAGAATAAAAACAAGCCACGCAACCATTTAACAAGCTCAAAGCCAAGACATTGTCGTAATTATGAACAACTACTCTTTAAACACAGTAATTTGTAACCCATAACTAGAGCCAAAGCTATCAATGCACATTCATAAAGGAATAGGCAAACAAAGAAATGGTATGTGTCCTGCAGGGTTGGTGGCACACACCTGGGATGGGGATAAACCTAGCAAAACATTTGACCACGCCCCCATTTTGCAAAGCTCGGAGAAACAAACAGTGAAACATTTCACCAATGTGAGGGACACATTTCACAAAATGGGGGTCTTATGGGCATATCAGACAAATCTGCATCCACAAAGCTGCATGACACTTTTATACAGTCAGCCCTGCCACGGCTGGAGATAGGCTGAAAGTCTCTCCATTTGGAAAGGTGTTTT
Organism: Pinus taeda; assembly: GCA_000404065.3. Classification (NCBI taxonomy): domain Eukaryota; kingdom Viridiplantae; phylum Streptophyta; class Pinopsida; order Pinales; family Pinaceae; genus Pinus; species Pinus taeda. Next base: position 154,089 of record APFE030036892.1, on the reverse strand, counting down.
CCAGTCTCAAGCGGGTATCCCAAATAATGTATGATGTTATTGACTTAATGTTTTTGCTTATTTTCATTAGCACACAATAAAATTTCACTTTTGATTTGCCAATCAAACGCGAGTTAATCCTGAAATAAGCTTGAAATGGTTGAGATCAGATTTCTAAATATAATAACAGCAATGAAATTAAAGATCATGCAAGAAACGAATCTGTGCCTCAAATGAAATAAATCCAAAACAAGTGCACAATTGCATAAAAATTCTTTAATGGCCTCCAATACATTCAAAGAGTTTGAATTGTTGAAAAAAACGCGTACAAGCTAACAACCCCTTGTAAGCATTTCATTAAACACTTAGCTAAACTCTGATTTCTGACTCCAATAAATGTTTAGCAGTAATGTTTAAATTCTCATGCATTCAACAGCTAGTTATGTGCAGAAACACAAATAACTAACTCTGAAAATCATTTGCAGCAGAAATGAACAGCAGGCAGTCACACCATTTGACACAATATTTTTGGACAATGCCCCTGGAAAAACCCCCAAGGGACAACCAGTGAGAGAGAGAGATTTTATTCCTTATTAGAGAATTTTACAGCATTAAATGACAGCAATGCAGCCTCAACAAACAGTGCTCAGCCACCCTCGAACAGCCTCAGATTCCATGCCTCCTCTCTGCAGTAAATGCAGCGTAGCTGCCTCGAAAATCACAGTCCTTGCCTCGAATTCTGTGCCTGTTCTGTCTTGGAATTTGTGTTGCCTGTCTGCTGTCTTTACTGTTGTACCTACTGTACATTGCCCTTCTCTGCTAAACTTCTCCCATGGTTCTCCTCCTCTTCGCCAAATCTCATGAAGTGTTGCTTCCTCACCTTCCCTTCTCCTTTCATAAACTCATTAATTACTAAAACCATTAACTCTTGCTACCTAAAGATTAGCAGTTGTGACTTAATCTCTCATTGAGATGACTTAAGCCACTTTTAGAAGAAAAAAACACTTTCTAAAATCACTTAAGTCACTCAAACTTTATAAAATCATTTTTAGAGAAAGCCACTTTCTAAAATCGCTTAAGTCAGTTTTAGTAATTAAATATAAAAAGTACTTCATAAAATCACTTCAAAAAGTTTATCATCTAGAGAGGCAATCTTTAACATGCTAAGACACCAAGCCAATATGGAAGTCCTACCGACCTACACAATCCAACCCTCCCTCTTAGCAAGGAAGGTACTTCCATAACCCAGATTCATCTCCAATCTCATCACATCCTCTATAGTTCCTCCCTCCGACACAAAAGCCTATCCCGCTACCTGACATGGAACCTGAGCTGAGAACCATGCTCTTAGAAGCCTCTAGCTCCTCAGTATCCTGCATGGCTATCCCAACCATGTCTTCCTTGCATGGCCATATCAAACCATGACCTCCCCGAACCTAAAGGTTGTCTTCCTCTGAGTCGATGACTCCCTATGAGCTTGTTCACTCCCTCTAACTCCAGATCGCAAACCTTCTTGGCCCTCAAGGTCTCTGCTTGACCTTAACTCCAAGTTTCTCACTTGGATCTGTAATGGCTTATCTCAACCCTCTGACCATCTTGGTCCTACTTTCATGGCCCCTCTCCTATCACAGGAGCAGATCTGGCCCCTACTTGGTCCCTCCAACTCACCTCTCTTCACAAGACCTTCACTCTTGGATCACAATGAATCTCTCATTCTCGTGTTGATCTCCTCTCAGCATCCTAGCACATCTAATGAATGAATCTCTCACCCATTTCTCTGTCTATGCACCATACAGCTCCCTCTCAGAGTTGTCACATGTGCAAATCTCAAATCCAACTGCCCTTCTCTTTTTCCTAACACAACCCCTTGCAATCCCTGCAATATTAATGCATTAAATGACACTTTCATATTTATTATGATATTTTTTTTGTAAACAATATATGACAATTTAAGTTTGAAGTTTGAAGTTGGCAATTATAACTCATTGGTAATGAATTATGAATATGAGCTTCATGAAAGTTGAAAGTTGTTTCATTTCATTTTATAACATTTCATTTCATGTTAGATATTATTTGTTGTAATGGTTACACTTAGCTTACAAGTACAACTTTGGTGATCAATAATGATAAATGTTATATATTGAATTTTGAAAGCTTGAAACTTTAAGATTGGTGAATCATGATTCATGAGACTCAATATGTTGTATGTTACTAACTTGTGGACATGGTTGATGAAGAGATGAATCATGATTCATGAGACTCAATATGTTGTATGTTACTAACTTGTGGATGTGGTTGATGAAGATTATAACTTCTAGATGATTGTTGTTATATGGTTCAATCTATGTTTTTTATATCTAATTCATCATTCTACATGTTTTTGTTGACAAATATGCATCAAAATATAAAAAATATATATATATTATATTAAAAAAACGCTCCAGGATTCGCTCCCGCTCCCAAGTAACCTTGCCTTGTGTCAAAATCTGCACAAGGGCAAACACCAGCTCCCTCTCACCCACCAAATCTTTGGGTATATAGGCTGGCTATGCTTGTTGTTCAAAACTTCTCAGTTGATCTGCCAACCTAGCTCTAATACCATGCTGAAAAAACTATCTACAAGCTAATAAATCCTTGTAGGCATTTCGTTAAACACTTAGCTAAACTTTGATTCCTGACTCCAATAAATATTCAATATCAATGTATTAAATTGCCACACATTCAATGGCTATTTATGAGCATAAATAGAAATAACTAGGTCTGAAAATCATTTGCAGCAGAAATGAACAGCAAACAATCACACTATTTTTGGGCAATGCCCCTAGTAAAACCCCAAAGGGAAAACCAGTGAGAGAGGGAGAAATTTTATTTCTTACCAGAGAATTTTACAACATTAAATAACATCAATACAACCTAAAAAAACAGTACTCAGCCACCCTTGAACAGCCTCAGATTTTGTGCCTCCTCTGCAATAAATGTAGTCCACCTGCCTTGAAAATCACGATGTCCTTGCCACGAATTTCATGCATGTTCTCTGCCTTGGAATTCGTTTTGCCTGGGTATTGTCTTTATTTACTGTTGTACGGTGTACCTTTTGTACTTTTCTCTTCTCTGCTAAACTTCTCCCTTGGCTCTCCTCCTCTTCTCCAAATCTCATGAAGAAGTACTGCCTCTTTACTCCCCCTTTTACTTTTGTATACTCATCAATTACTAAAGCCATTCATCTTGCCACCTCAATATTAACGGTTGTCACTTAATCTCTCACTAAGATGACTTAAGTCACTTCTACAAAAAAACACTTTCTAAAATCATTTAAGTCATTTTTAGTAATTAAATATAAAAGGTACTTTATAAAATCACTTTACAAAGTTTATCATCTAGAAAGGCAATCTTCCACATGCTAGGACACCAAGCCAATGTGGAAGTTCTCCCGAGCTACACAATACAACATGAATAGAAAAAAATTGAATAAAATCACAGATTACCCAAGAAGCTGGTTGCACCATAATGAGTCCTAGGTGACAGTCTGCCATGAGATGCTTTGCTTGCATTGGAGATACTAGTCTGAGAAACTAGAACATGGAAAAGTGAGATATCTGCTACTACCAAAGCATCTAGAAAAAATGAATTATCCAACCATAGTACTGCTGATCCAATATGCATATATGGAAGAAACATTTACTCCCTCAAATTGGTCAGTCCAATGGCTCAAAGCAAGGAGAAGATGGAAAGGCCAAAAGCTTTGTAAGCACAGCTAGCCTTTCTTGGTCAAGTTATATCTTTATGCCCCATTTTTCACATTGGAAAGAGTATCTTGATGCTGTTTGCTTCATCCATTTTTTATCCATTTAATCTACAGCTTTAGAGGAAGGTGCCGGACTGCTGTTTTATAGCCTTTTCCATCCAAGAAAATGAGTTTGATTGCCATTTCTTCTAATCACAAAAATCAATTTTGTTCAACCAGCCTTCTCCTTGCTTTCTATATCCAAGAAAGCAATTCGACTCCAGTTTTCTTTATTGCCTTCATTTAGGAACATCAACATCCCATTCTTAATAAATCCATGTCCATCCTCCAAATCTGATTTCTGAAGGGAAAATCTGTTGTTAAAGAATAGGCCCAACTGAAGCTGATGAAATGATGTCATAATAGCTTTCATGTTCACATAATCAATGCCTTGAGTACAGATTAGGATATCATTAGGAATTGCAGCAGTGGTAAATTCATGATTTAAACCAGTCTTTTCAAAGCTACTTTGTACCGGAAAATTGAAATGTACCTTCTGCAAGATTTTGAATATCAGTTCTGTTTGTGAGTTGAGCTATTGAGGATTAGGTTGTTGCTGTCAATTTAATTGTGGCTGTGAATTAACCCCCAGGGGTGCAGCTTGTTGGCCAGTGAATATACTGCTAAGGCGTTCATGCCGCTGTGCAGGTCACAGGTTCAATCCTCATCTTACCCGTGTGCTGGGGGCAGTGCAGTTGCACCTGCAGGTTATAGTGGCAGCCATCGGGGATCGACCCCGTGTCATGAGAGTATGAGAGCTGGCGTGTTACCGATTCTGCCAGTCACAATATAATAATTAAAAAAATAAATAAATAAATAAATAAAATATTTTGGCTGTGAATTAATTTGCTGCTCTAGATTGATTTGTCGTAGCTGATTATTTAGATGTTGGTTGAGATTGTGAATAACATTTTTGGCTTCAAAATTATCCAAATATTTTTTCCTGGGTGCTCCTGCACCACAAATAAGTGCCTGCCTCTCACTCAAAGCCGAATCATATAATATATCTTCCACCTTTTCGTATCCCCAACTGTAGTAAAGAACTGATTAAACCATGGATGCCATGTACAATGTAAAACACTGAGCACTGGGGACACACCAATTTTTAATATTGATTCCAGTGTTTACCTATCATAGAAGCATGATAAGCCTAAGGAGTTCTGAATCAAGCCTTATGGATCCTTCCAAGTATAGACAACTTATTGGCTCACTGATGTACTTGGTGAATACTCGACCAGACATATGCTTTGCAGTAAATATTCTCAGCCAGTTCCAAGTGGACTCAAAACATGATCACTGGATAGCAGCAAAACATATTCTGAGATATCTATGTGGAACCATCCACTACTGTCTGAAGTATGATAGAAGGAATGATGTCCAACTGACTGGATATACAGATTCTGACTGGGGAGGCAGTGAGCAAGATGGAAGGAGCATTACATGAGGATGTTTCGATTTGGGATTCTCCATGGTCTCATGGATGAGCAGAAAGCCAGACACAGTTGCTTTGAGTAGTGTTGAGGTTGAATATGTTGCAGCCTATGAAGTAAGCAGAGAAGCAGTATGGTTGAGGACATTGCTATCTGACCTGTTTGAAGGACCAATGAACCCTAAAGTGATACTTTGTGATAACACCAGTTGTATACATTTGTCTGAAGATCCAGTGTTTCATGGAAAGACAAAGCATATAAACAACAAGTATCACTAAATTCGAGTGCTAGTACAGAATGGTGTGTTGCAGCTACAGTATATCTCCACTGACAAGCAGGTAGCTGACATATTAACAAAGTCACTCCCAAACAAGAAGTTTGTGTACTTGAGAGACAAGCTTGGTTTGGTAGATATATGCTCCCTAATTGGGAGGCGGAGATAGATATTATATTCTTGTCTTCACTTGGGTAGAAAGAATGGAGGATTGGGTAACCATCTGGCATTCGATACTCTTTGAGAATGTGGTAGGGCATTCAAGACAAGAGTAGTCGCGGACCAGTATTCTTTGAGGACTAGCTATCCAAGATAAGAATAGTCCAAAGAAGGTCATACTCGGTGAACACCCGAGTGGAGTCTGTACCTTGAGAGACAATGATGATGGTGTCTATAAATCATTGGTCTCGCCAACATTGTGCTCTGATCTTGTGGGGAGATAGAGCGATTGGTCAAGGCCTTGCTATATGACAATGTTGGTTAATATGATTCTAGACAGATGGGTTACCAATCCGACTCTTTTTATGAGAGCTCCTCAGATTAAGGATGACCATCTACCTCTTATGAATAGCTCCCTAGTTAAGAGGGAGTGTTGAAAAATGTGTAACTAGGCTCGATCTTCATAAGTATGAAATGTATTCTTGTAAACTTTAAAATGAAAAGAAATTATTATCAGCATCGGTTTCATGCTCAAGTTCTTTTATTTTATAGGTCAAGCACCCATTGAGTGCTTTTAGGGTTTGTCCTAGGTTTAAGAGTCATTGTCATATATTGAAGACTCTATGGGGACATTGTATCTTGTAAAGAAAAAAATTTCTTTTGTCTTTAAAGTGTCGAAATGCCCTCTAAGATCAAGTCGGCCTAAATGAAGAGCCACGTCTACCCTTGAAGAGGCCTATATATAGAGACGAAATCGTCCTCCATTACACACACTCACTCACATCTCATTCTATGCGAAGAAGAGGATAAGAAGAGATCAAAGAAGAACGACGAAGGAGAGGTCGAAGAAAGTCGAAGTGCTTGGGCTAGTTCTCTCTCCCACGTGCAAGTCGAAACTAGGGTTTTTGCACAAGGGTTATCTTTGGTTTGATCTTGGAAGAAAGAGAGAAAAGAAGTCAAGCGAAGGTCACTTAGGGTGTCTCACTAGCCCTAAGTCTAAAGGAAAGGCAAGCGAACGGGAGAAGAGGCCATACGAAGAAGATCGAAGTCTTCAAGAGGAGCAACGGCAGTTGTCAGGAGACAGAATTTCAGATCTGCAACAAGAGGTCGAAGTTCTTGCAACAGGAGGCCGAGTTGATCTTGATCTTGGAGGGTATTTGTCTGACTCACTGGGTCATGGTATTCGTCAATTGAAGGATCTATAAGAAGAGAAGAGATTTAAGGGTTTTCCCCTCAAGAGCAGGGATTTTGGCCCTAGCTTGCAGCCTATATATTGTGTCATTGTTCTTATTGTTTTGGTAGTTGTTTGATATATTTCACATTATAATAATAAGGATCAAAGCTAATAAGGTAAAAGGTAACACAAACAGTTATCAAGTTAAAGAGAATTAACACATTCATTGCCCTATTGAATTCTGAACAAGGAGGATGTTTCACCTTGATTACAGTGTTGGTATGGTGCCCTTGCTTAGGAGGTTGATACCCTAGAATCTAGATGCCTTGTTGACTAGCCTGTTAGGTGCAATCAAGAGCAGAGTCAGTTGCTCGACTAGGAGAGGTACCTAACTAGCATGAGGTGGGTTAGGCACCTGGAGAAAGGCACTTAACCCTTGGTGTTCAGGACCATTACTCACAATTTTGTCTGAAAACTTTTGAGTATCCTGAAGGCTCCTTTTTGTCTATGGTGTATGTTTTCAAGGTCTAGAAAGAAATTTGCCGGCAAATAGTTATCCTCTCACAAAACAAGCTATCAAAATGACTTTTTCTAAATGATGAATGAGGTTCAAACTTCTGAGTGCCTGAAGGACTGTGGTTAACAGAGCTCAATCCATGTAACAGACTTTGGCATGCGTGATGTCATTGATATCCAGTAAGTGTGTTATGATGAAGCTCAGCGACGGACCCTAGCAGATTTTGGCCTAGAATGTGAAAAGGCTATTTGCCATTAATTGATTCCTTGAGCTTGCAATCTCAGAGTATTGCTAGGTTGACAAAAATAAATAAATTAAATGAACTTTATAGGAACAGAATTGAAGAGCACTCATGTGATGAGGTAAACAGATTCAGCATTATTCAAGTCAAGACTCCACATGGATGATAAATTGGATGTATGACCAGTGGTCTATTTATCGAGATGATGAAAGTTGTGAGCCTTACGTACATGTGTCCCCCTGGCTACAATGCTGAAAGTGTAAAGGATGCACCTCATGATTTGATTGCAGGTTAGAAACAGGTGTACTTGCAAGGTTCTTTCGAAGGTTAGAAGACAAGAGAAGCAACTAGGTTTACTTCTGAATCTGAACAATCATCACATTTAAGAGTTTTGTCATACGCACTCCGTCCTGTATACAATTGCAAAGGGAATCATATGATCTGTTAGAGGCTATAGATGAAGCTGTTAGTATGGAGAGCTGAAATGTGAAGAACATAGCCTCAATCACTAAAGATGCATAGAGGAATCATTCATGTGATCATCCTATCTGAGAAAGAATGCATCAGAGTGCCTTACAGTGTATTCTGTTAATGGAAATAGGACGTGCTTCTAAGGCTCAGATAAAAGCAGGGCGACCCAATTCTGAAATGGATTTGACAGCAAATTGAGTCTCTCATGTGGTGCAAGGAATGGTTATGAAAATTACAAGGGGGCAGATATATCTGCTTGGACTACTTTCTCCTGTACACTGTATAGCCACCTCGAGAAATTGACAAAATAACTAGCAGAAAGAACACAGAGTTTTCTGTTTAGTCAGGTCAATTACATGAGAACTTGGGGTTGACCCCTTGGTTGAGTTAAAACTTAAAATTGCTTAAATTTTAACTTGAAAGGAGCAGTCATGTTGGTGAGGTTTCTTGTTGCTGTAGTGCGGCTGATGTTTGCATTGTAGGGGTTTTTCAGCCTTTGCCATGATATGTTTGAAAGTTGTGAGTACCTGTTGAAGGCTTGCTCTCTTTTGGAGATCCACAAGTCAACATATGAAGGGAGACTTTGGGGTCCAGCATACACACTTTGAAGCCAAGTTGCACAAAACGCCGAAACGTCTGGAAGTTTCCGAATCGGGTACAGCTGGAAACGCGACCCCCCAAAAATGGAAACATCGGGCGAAATGTCATATTATATATATATATATATAGATTAGAGAGGTATATGTATATGTACATGCATGTATGTAATTTTTTTGTAAATAAGTTAATAACGCATCATGCAAGAGAAAAAAAAAAAAAGAATGAGACACATAAATGACATTTTAGAAGGAAAACCCAGTCTATGTTAACTCTCATAGATGATTAAATGATTCAAAATCCAAAATTATCATTTATAAATGAGGTTGTACATCCAAGATTTGAAAATCAGCCTTTATACATGTGATTTTACATCCAAAATCAACCTTTATACATGGCTATATGTGTTGAAAATGAAACATAACATATGCTAATGACATGTACAATTACATATCTTATAATTCTAACCTTCATCTTCATTAACAAAAATAGAACAAGTTTTTTTTTAGCAAAATGACAGTGTGGATTGATTAGAGATAAATTAGTTTGTGGAGTGATTAGACATAAAATTTAGTGTTATATTAAATCTATTTTGGCCATAGAAGGGCCCCAAAACCTTCTTGGGTGCTTGAGTGAGCCCACAGAAGCAAAAAAGTCATGGAAATGGGTCAAAATTGGCTGGAACAGGGCAGAATTGGGCCAAAAAGCCATAGAAACGTTTCAGCGGCGTTTCGATGGCATTTCCAAATCAGGAAACGCCACCAAGATGTTTTAGCCACATTTTGGTCACGTTTCGGCAGTGTTTTAGGCGTTTCGGGGAGTTTTGGGTACAGGGACGCCACCTTGGGGGGGGGGCCTTTCCTGCAATATAGCTTTGAAGGTTGTGAGTGCCACCTTGGAAGTCCATTCCCACATATGGAGTGTGAAAAATCCACAATTTCAATGAACTGAAATACTATTCTTCTCACTGATGCAGTTTATTTGTCTTATGTTATTTAATTTATGGCAAATAATGAATAGCTCACTACTGCAATCTTCAGAATTAAAATAAACGTTGCGGAAAATAAATCAGGAACTGAGAAAATAATGCACACACATAAAACAACACCAATGATTTGGACTAATGTCCCTAAAAAAGCCCCAAAGGGAAAACCGATGCAGCAGATGAGGGTCTATATTTTATTATCTTCAGCAAATTAGAGAGTACATAGATCTGCTTGCCAAAAACACTAGAAAAGCTCTAGAAAATTATCTCCACCACTCCAATTGGCAAATTGACTTGGAAACCCTCAGTTTCCCTTACAAAATCAAACTCGGCCTCCTCCAATAAATGTGCACAAAAAACACTGTTGCGGGAAATACACGTGTTGGAAACTGAGATTCGTTGACCCTACACTCCTTTTGGTGATCTTGCATTCGCATTAGGCAACTCGCTCTATCGTCTGGATCTGATCCTAGCAACTGGAAAAGTGAGTTGTTGGCCAGATCCGCGTACTAGAGAAACTCGAAAGGCCTTCCTGCTGGTAAACTCAGCCAATTTCAATGGAAAGAAACTCGAGAAACCCTCTCTCCAATTTCTATTGATCCTCTCACTGATGCTCTGTTGGCTCGAACTCTTCCCTCACTAAATGTAACGCATTGGGAAGTTTGCATTGCCCTGCTCTCTTGCTCATTCAGAGTGTCTTCTCCAAGCCCCGTCAACTTGCTCTTATAATTCTCTCGTTGGAGCACCAACGTCCAAGATCTAATCGTGATTGATGGCTTAGATCATCTTAGACTCCGTCAAATTACTTTTGAGAAGTCTCTAGAGAAAAAGTCGATTTCCTTAATTAATACACTTTAATTAACCAGTTTTCCTAAGTTAGACTAAGGAAATTTTAATTATCCAATCAATTAATTTAATTAAGGTTTTTTGGAGTAATATCTCATGAAACCATTTATGGGTATTGGAGATCTCATGTTCCTTAGCCTCTCTGACACCTTAGAGACTAGAACACCTGTCTGATGCTACCATAATAACCAAAAACTAACATGGAGGAGACTTGGAGGTCACGTTTAAATGTATATGGAGGTACGAATGGGCAAAACCCTATGTTGCACAAAACTTCTAGGAACCCGATGTTTCGACATACCCATACCCGAAACTCAGAAACTTGGTTGAAATTCGACTGTACGCAACCATCATGTAATCATGTATGAGAGTTAAAACTTAATATAGACTTGGTTTTCCTTCTAAATTGTCATCTATGTGTCTATACCTTTTTTCTTGCAAGATAATGTGTTATTCACTTATATATATATATATATATATTATATATATATAGATGACGTTTTGGTCGATGTTTCCATTTTTTGGAGATTACGTTTCTAACCGTACCGGTTTCGAAAACTCTGAAACGTTTCAACGTTTCATGCAACTTAGGCGAAACCCCTATTGATGGAGGTGCCCATCATTGGAACACGTGTCCATATTTGGAGTGCCTTTGGATGCCACTACGGTGTTTTTAAGTCTTTCCATAATTGGAGAAGAGGTCACACCCTTTAGGGGCTTGTGTGTTCACTTTGGAGGGCTTCATTGCAAATTCAAAAACTAATTGAAGGATATCTGCACATTAAAGGGCCTATGGAGGTTGTATGCTCTGCCAAAACCCCCCTTTTACTCTTCATTCATGGAGATGGGTCACTTTTGGAGGGCTTGTGCCCCCTTGCTTCATACATTTGTCATGAATGCCCATTCATTTATGTAATTTAAATTAATTAATTGAAGAAGAGGGCTTTGTTCCCCTCCATAGGCTAGATTAGGTTACTAGGGGATCTTAGCAAAGGAAATTAATATTTTGATGTAAAGGAAGTTGAGCACATTGGGATAACCAAACCTAGATCACGAGCTAAATAATTTAGAAAACTTGGAATATAAAAATATCCATTTAGGATCAAATATATTATATTGAATAATGTATGAAGAATTGATTGAATGTACAATGAGGGCCCCGTATATATACCTAGGTGGGACTCCCTTTCATGAACCATCATGTCTTATAGGACATGTCCTTTCATTATACTAATTATCATTAATTATTATTAATTATTTATATATTTATGTTCATTACATTGCCTTCCCCTTGAGAAATGCTTTTTCCTCAAAGCATATTGATCAAAACGTGTGTTATCTTTTTCTTTATCTTGTAACCTATTCGCATCTTTGCAAATACTTGGAACTGTTATCTTTGAAGATACATGACAATATGAACTTTTGAGTGTAAAGCAAAATTGTCAAACTAAAGAATGATCTAACCATCCCAATTCAATCTTTCAAGATGTCCATACCTTTTGTACCATAGTTCGGAAGGAATCACATCCAAGTGGACTAGGTCATGAGATAGAGATGTAAAAAGTCTATATAATGTCCCCTCACGAATCCCATTCACCCTAGAATCATCGATACTAGATCCCTTACCCCAAACCAAAACCTTGCCATCAACAAAAGCAATTTTATCACCCTTATCCTCTAAACAAGAAATAGAATGTAAGTTTTTCTTGAAACCTGAAACATATAATATATTGTTGAGATGAATGATTCCACTAGATTTGAGCTCCAACGAAGTAGATCCAATGCCTTTCACTGTATAGCTTTTCTTATCTTTAAGTTTAATTAAGTAAGAGCATTTTCCTTTCGATAGGGTTTGGAGTTGGTTGCATTCTCACGTCAAATGTCTGAAGGCACCACTGTCAATGACCCATACATTCTCATCCTTTAAAGTGTCGAATAAAGCAGAGAACAAGCTTCCATTTATTGCTTCCTTCGCAATCTTGGAGATGATCTTCAATATGCAATCCTTGATAGACATAGCAAGATTCCCAAGAAACTTGAAACCCTTCTTTATAACCCTTGCCATAGGGACAACTAAGATGTGATCTTCAATCCCCTTCTTGCACCTTAGCTTTCATACCATGTTGGAAAATCACGAGACTTACGTATTATAAATGATTTTCCTTAACTTGATAATTACTTGTGATATGTGTTAGCCTTTTATTATTTTATTAGATCTTGTTCATCAAGCAATTACCAAAACAATGAAGATCACAACAAGACAAACTACACAAGATATAGGCTCCAAGCTATGGAAAAATCCCTCCAAGGGGAAAACGCAAAAAATGCTTCTCTTCTTCTATAGAATCTACTTACAAAGAGACTTCTAAGACCCAAAGACCAAAGCCAACAACCCTACCAAGCACCAAGTCGACCCCCGGCAAGATCTTCTTCAAGGCAGCTTCCAAACTTCAACATACTGCAACTTTGTCCCATAATTTCGGTCCTGCAACTGCTCCTCAGAATTTTGGCCCTGCAATTTCGGCCTCCTGCAACTGCAGCTTCACAGAGACCCTACCTCCGCATATCTGGACAAAGAGAGAGAGAGAGAGAGAGAGAGAGAGATTTAGCCTAATAAACTTGGATTCTTCCTTCTTTCCTTGTCCTTCTAGCTCTTCTTCTCCTTCATTATTGCATATCGAACTTGACTTGGATGAGTGTCTCAAGTGAGGTCGAGCTCCATGTATTTATAGCCTTCATGAGGGGTCGAATAGCCCTCCCTTAGGCCAACTTTATCTGCTCTTGGGTCGACTTGGTCTTGGGATACAAAATGGTTTTTTCTTGATAAAATAAATATCTTTCTTTATCACAATGAGTCCAAATGGGACTATGACACATACCAATATTATTCTTTATCCTAGAAAACCTAAAAGCACGAAGAACATGCTTTTAACTCAAACTTGAGTATGAAACCAGTATTCCAAAAATAAAATATAGTTTCTCTTTCTTTCTTTTTCTTTCTTTATAAGGAATATACAATGTCATGATTACAACTAGGTCATTATGAAAACCAAACCTAGTTACAATTTCCAACAATCGTCACCCATCACTTGGTTGAATATGTGCCTTGAGAAAAGACTCCATCTCATTAATGTATATCCCAAACAATGTAAGTGAATGAGGGCAACCCTACTTCAAAGTTCAAACTAATGGTGCTCAAACTGTAATGTTCCAAACTTAAACAAACAGTGATATACAAAAGCCAATTCGATTTTTGCACAGAAAAATTAAACTATCAAAAAATATTCAATACACAACAAAAAATGGGAACCAACTGAGCCATTTTATTTATTAATGGAGCAATGTACAATAGTGTGGAAAGAGCACCTGGGCTTGCCTCAAGGGCAAGCTAGACAAAACCCAGGTGTCGACAGTAATTCCAAATGCTAGAATGCAATTGTTCTTCCAAAGCTTTGTGTTGTCTCCTAGTTACGGCAACTACTGGCTGGAAAGGAGCTGCAAGAAACCCTGCCTCCGATGCTCGAAAAATGATGAAACTTCAGCCACAAACTCCTTGGCCAAAACCCAGAAAAACCCAAAAAGGGTTTGACCTGGAACCAACCACCCAAATTCAACCTCCTCTATGGCCTACGCCCTCCTAGCAGCTCCAGCAAAATGGCCTGCAAGAAATGGCCACGAAGTCTTCCTCCTAGCTTTGGAAAGGAAGCAAACTTCACCCCAAATGGCTCCTCCAACCTCCACTACAAAGCTTAGCCTCAAGGGTTTGATACTCTACCCACCAAATGAGCTCCCCAAACACTGCCTCTACGCTGACCCAGGTGGTGCGAAAGCCACACTGCCAAGCCTGAAGCTCAATCAGATCCCAAACTCCCCCAAAGGCTGACAATCCTCCTTAGCCTCTCCTCCGGAAAATCTCACAGCAAAACTCCACTACTCATCTCCACAAACAACTCAGCCTCCTCTCTCACTGCGTCCTCCAGAAATACGCACCACCTGGAAGGAAACGCTACTGCTAGAAATCACAATGTGAATCTCCTCCTGAAGAAATGAAGGAAACCTTCCTAAGGTGGCACTCGAAGTCCCCCGAAGAAAGGATGAGCTCTTCGCCTGAAGAACTCGTGCTAAACAGCCAGTGACTCGGCTAAGCAGCTCGAGCAACCAAGAGAAATCGGTATACATTCATGAATGAATGAGAAGAGGAGAGTTGCACTCCTTATATAGTTTTCGTGGGGGGAATTTATCCTCCATTTCGTCCTCCATCATGGGCCCCACTTAACCAACACAATGCAAAAGTTATCTCCCCTATATGCATATCGAACTAGGGAGTGCGTAATTCCCTAGTGAGGGTGGCCCCCATGTGTAAAGTAACTTTAAAACAAAAACATCTTCTCCTAGTCTAATCTCCTAATAGCATCAAATGGGGTCCACTAACTCCAAAATTAGCCCCATAATACAAAATTAAATCTTGTTCCAAAATTACTTAGGAAGGGACATTACAGTCCTCCCCGCCCAAATGTTGCTTGTCCCCAAGCAAATTCAATGCCGGATGCTCCAAAATGTGCTCTCCCTCCCAAAGTAGCATCCTCATCTGTAGATTCTTCGATCGCACTAAATATTCTTTGATTATCCAGCTCCTGAGCTTCCTCGTTCTGGTTTCCAAGATGGCTTTTGGCTCTAAGATCAAATGCCCCTCATCATCAAGCGGAAGCAACTCCATGACTGTTGTAACCTGCTGCCCCAACACCCTCTTGAGGCATGACACATGAAAGATGTTATGAATCCTGCTCCCTGGTGGTAGCTCCAACTCATAAAACACCTCTCCAACTCTCCTGCTCACTCTGTACGGCCAAAAGAATCTCGGCTGCAGCTTTTCGGCCCCCTTCTGGTTGAGTTGTGGACTGTCGCTATAGCTGCAATCAAAGGTAGGCCAAGTCACCCTCCTCAAAATGTCTCTCTACTCGATGCTAATCAGCATACATCTTCTGCTAGTTTTGGGTTGACTATAAGTTATCCTTAAAAGCCTTGAGGATATCTTGGCTCTCTAGGACCCAATCCTTAGCCTTTAGGGCCCTGTTGTCTCCAAAAACAACATTAGTAAAAGATAAAGCATCATAACCATATAAAGCATTGAAAGGAGTCATACCAATGGACATATGATGGATGGTGTTGTAACAATACTCTCCCAAGTGAAACCATCGAATCCAAGCCCTCTGCTGCCCTGTCACATAATTCCTGAGATAGCCCTCTAACCACTGGTTCACCCTCTCAGCCTGACCATCGGTTTCCAAATGATAGCTGGTGCTCGAGGTGAGCTCCATGTTGACTAGTCTGAAGAGCTCCTACCAAAATCCCCCCATGAATCGGCTATCCCTATCACTGACTATGGTCTTAGGGAGTCCATGCAGACGAAAAACCTCCCTGAAGAACAACTATGCCACCTGTGAATTTGAAGATTGTGTCGGCCTAACAAAGAAGTGTGCAAAATTGGTCAGTCAGTCGACCACTACAAAAATACAATCCTTCCCTTGTACTGAGGGAAGTCCAGTAATGAAGTCCATAGAGATGCTCTCCCATTTCCCCTCAGGGATGGGAAGAGGCTGCAACAATCCTACTAGATGGTTCAACTCTCCCTTATTCCTCTGGCAAGCTTCACACTCATGTATATGCCTCAATATATCTCCCTTGAGGCCCTTCCAAGTGAAGCACTCTCTCACTGCCATATATGTCTTCCTAAATCCCTGGTGCCTGGACAAAGGAGAATCATAAGCTGCACAAAGGACGCGCTCGCTCAACTGTGATCCTGAAACCAAAAATATGTGCCCCTTATAATAAATGACCTCATCCATCACCCTGTAGTGCTCATTTGCATAACTACCCTCCAAGATGTCGCATGCCCGATGATCCTTGGAGTACTCTACCAGTTACTGGGCCTTCTAGTCATGACAGATGCTCGAGTGAAAGCCCAACTGGTCTCCTAGATAGTGCATCTGCCACTACATTGTGCTTTCCCCACACATACTCAATATCAAAATCATAGGCTTGCACTTTGCCGACCCATCTCTGTTGTCTGTTATTGAGGCCCTGCTGCCCCATGAAATGGCAAAGACTATTGTGGCCCGTCTTTACACGAAATCGATTCCCCACCAAATATTGTCTAAATTTGGCCAATGCATGCATTATGGCCAACATCTCCTTGTCGTAAATGGAATACGACATCTCATGAGGTAGAAGCAATGGGGTGCCCATCTTGGGACAAGACTGCCCCAATCCCTACACCTGATGCATTGCACTCCAATGTGAAAGGCTGAGAAAAATCTGGGAGTGCCAAAACCGGACAACTTATCACCTCCTTGAGGCGATCAAACGTTGTATGAGCTCCCTCAGTCCATGCAAAGGCCCCTTTCTTAGTCAGATCAGTAAGGGGTGCTGCCAACTGTGAGAAGCCCTTCACAAACTTCTGATAATAAGTATAGATGCCCAAAATTCCTCTCAATGTTGTCACATCTTGGGGCTCTAGCCAATCTCAAAGGGCCTAAATCTTCTCCTCATGCGCCTTGACCCCATCTGCACCGATGATGTGTCCCAAGTAAAGCATCTTTGTCAATCCAAACTCACACTTAGACATCTTCATGTAGAACTATTGCTCCTCCAATATACGCAAGACTGTATCCAAGTGTTGTAGGTGCTCCTCCCATGTCCTGTTGTAGATCAGGATGTCATCAAAGAATACCAATACAAGCCTCCTCGGCTAGCCTCGGAACACATGGTTCATACATGACTGAAAAGTAGTTAGTGCATTTGTCAACCCAAAAGGCATGACCAAGAACTCGAAATGCCTATAGGGTGTGGCGATGACCGCTTGCACACCATGCTCCAACTCTATAGTGTGCTCAAATCCTCTATCAAGTGGTTGCCCCAGTGGTATATCTCCAAAAACTATCGGATGTTTATCCAGTACTGCCTATATGTCTGGATGTGGTGGTGTGGTTTTCCCTCCAACCTCTGAAATCCTCAGCTCTACTACCCATGCTATGTCTCCATGCCTCAAATCGGTCTCCATCCAATGAGCCGAAACTGTCTGAGGGGGGTATGAATGCATGCCCCTAAGAACCACTGGTTTGCCATCAGGCCCAGTAAATTCCATCACCAATTGTTTCCAATCAATGGTAACCCGACCAAGGGAATACAACCATTGGACACCCAGCACCACATTGGTGTCCAGTACATCCACCACGAAAAAGTGATCTATCATCGAATAGTTCCCCATAGTCACTGTCAAAGCAGGAACATATCGAGTACACCACATAGTCTTGTCCTATGGTATTAGGACTGAAAACCCCTCAAACTCTGTATTGGTGATGCCCCTCCTTTGGATCATCTGAGCATCAATAAAATTGTGGGTGGGCCCACTATCTACCAATACTGAGACAAGCTGCCCCTGCATAGTACCTCTGATCCTCAGCATCAAGAATTTGGGAATCCCGCACAAGGAAGCAAGGACTCCCCTTGTTGGTGTGTAGGATGCTCCTCCCTGAGGTGGTGGTGCTGATGGTGGTCCTTTCCTTGTTGTCTCCTCGCTGTCTCTGCCACCAAACTCCAACTCCTCATCATCCTCCTAATCACTGTCTGAGAAGACTTCGATGTAATGGGCCTTGCCTGTTGTGCACCGATGACCAGGTGCCCAAGGCTCACAACATGTAAAGCATAGCTTCTTCCTCCTAAGGTCTCTCCTTGTGTCGTCATCCAACTGAGCATGCCCTTGGGTTGCTCTCAGCACTGTGGGTGCTCGAGTGCCACTTCCCTTCTAAGGGAAGGGAGTGCGAGTAGGAAATGGAGCTCAAGCCTTGGGAGTGGCCCCTTGCAAATCTTGAGTGCAAGACACTGCCTCCAAAAGAGTCGATGGTTTGCGAGACTTCACCAGTCCTCGCAATGGCTTTGTCAATCCCTCCACAAATGTGTATACTCTCCTCGTATCTGACAAATCAAGCACTGTTGAAATTTCTAAGTCTAACTGTTATAAATTTTATCTATATTCTTCTGGTTTATTTCTCCTACTTGTTAGTTACAAACAAGTTATTTGAACATATGAATATCGAAATAAACACAATACAGTCTCAACCATCTACAAATCAACAACTGAAATAGCAAACACACAAATGACACCATTATTTTTGGACAACTCGTCCCCGGAAAAACCCAATGTTGGAAAACCAATGCAGCAATACTGAGGCTTATATTATTATGTAGTATATCCTTGAGTACAACTGGGTGCCAAACTAGCTCACCCGACAAAGAAAATAACCTGGCAATAATACCTCTCTATTCAGAAGCAGGTATTCAAAAAACCTGCCCCACGAAACCCTCTCCAACAACACTGAAGCACTGCGTCAGCCCTCCTAGCCTCTATGTCAGCCTCAAAACCCAATGTGGCAGCCCTCTGAGGCACTAAGCAGCCTTTGGGACCCTTTGCGTCACTCCTAATGCCCTTTGCATGGATGACGCAGGCTCTCGAGGCCTCTGCGCTATCTCTGTCGGTCTCTGCGTGGCCTGCTCTGGCTTCTGCATCTGACTCTCTATCTATGCGCTGGTCTCTTGGCACTATCTCTGCCTCTCTGTCCAGTACCCACTGCCCCTCATTGTTGATCACTGATTCGACTTTACTTAGCAAACCCTGCTCTAGTAAATCGAATGACTGATCATTCTGGTATGTTCTCCAACTGACCCTCAGGCCTCCTCTTATACTTTTCCTATTGGTCCTTCAACGACCGAGATTACATCTCAAATCAACGGCTAAGATTAGATTTGGCTTGACCCATGTCTTTTGGAACCTTCTAACCCAATTTCATATTGATACCCATTAATATTTTATTTTTCCTAAGTTTAGACTTAGGAACTCCATTAAAAATATTAATTATTTTAATATCTCCTAAACCGGGAAGAATCTACTCAAACCATTTCTGGGTCTTGGAGATCTCATGTGCTTTAGCCTCTCCACCAATTTTCATGGCTAGAGCACATCCGATGCTACCCCAAATCAACAGGAACCATGACTGAGACCCTCAAAAACTCCGAGATATAATGCTCTAGATGCCTTGTCTGTCGGAGCTGGGTCAACTCCCTGAAGTGAACCTCTGAATCCTTCCGATCAAAGCGCTCCACTACTCTCTGTGTGAACTCCTCATAGGAGGTCACGCTAGCATGTCCTAGAGTGGAGAAACCATGAAACCACCAATCATGTGCCTCCCCCTCCGAGTGCAATGTGACCATCTTGATGGCTTCTACTTCTATCATTCGATTCAGCTGGAAGTATGTGTCCAACTTCTCCACCCAAGCACATGTTCTGCACTTGGAAGTGCCATCATATCTAGGGAAATACATTTTCCCAATAGAACGATGTACCTCATAGTTCTGAGTACCACAGCATTTCCCCTTCTCGTTCTGCTTGAGCTTACAAAAGTCTCTGAAGGTCAAAGCCTCTCTGAACTCTGCCCCATGGATTGCCATTCCCAGAAATGCTCCCCGTCAACGATGGTTCCTCACCTCCACCAGTCTCTCCCTGCGCCAAAGGTATGAAAGAGGGTAAAGTAGTTCGAGTTGGCTCACTCGAGGATGGTTGCTGCCCAGCGGAAGAAGGATGATCAAATTGTTGAGAGGCCCCAAAAATCTCTCCAACTACAAATCTCGATGAGTGCTTCGCTCCTAGTTCTGCATTTTGATCTCGTCCAACATCTCCTTTTACCCCTTTGCCAAATCACGCAAAGCCTTCAAGAGGCTATCGAAAGCCATCTCCTCCTTGCTCTTAGGCTCGCCCATATCTTCTTCCACTGCAATCTTCCCACGATCCTCCGTGTCTGGAGTAATCTCCAACCTCCAACTCCCTTTCCTTACTCCAATACCCCTGCCTTCCGTAAGTGATATGTTGTCGGTCTTCTTCACTCATAGAAAAGTTTCCCCACAGCCACTAGAATCTAAGCTATGATACCACTGTAATGTTCCAAACTTAAACAAAAAGTGATATACAAAAGCCAATTCGATTTTTGCACAGAAAAATTAAACTATCAGCAAATATTCAATACACAACAAAAAATGGGAACCAGCTGAGCCATTTTATTTATTAATGGAGCAATGTACAATAGTGTGGAAAGAGCACTTGGGCTTGCCTCAAGGGCAAGCTAGACAAAACCCAGGTGTCGACAGTAATTCCAAATGCTAGAATGCAATTGTTCCTCTAAAGCTTTGCGTTATCTCCTAGTTACGGCAACTGCTAGTTGGAAAGAAGCTGCAAGAAACCCTGCCTCCGGTGCTCCGAAAATGATGAAACTTCAGCCACAAACTCCTTGGCCAAAACCCAAAAAACCCCAAAAAGGGTTTGGCCTGGAACCAACCACCCAAATTCAACCTCCTCTATGGCCTACGCCCTCCAAGCAACTCTAGCAAAACGACCTGCAAGAAATGGCCACGAAGTCTTCCTCCCAACTCTGGAAAGGAAGCAAACTTCACCCCAAATGGCTCCTCCAACCTCCACTGCAAAGCTCAGCCTCAAGCGTTGATACTCTAACCACCAAATGAGCTCCCCAAACACTGCCTCTATGCTAGCCTAGGTGTTGTGAAAGCCACACTGCCAGGCCCAAAGCTCAATCAGCTCCTAAACTCCCCCGAAGGCTCACAATCCTCCTTAGCCTCTCCTCCGAAAAATCTCATAGCAGAACTCCACTACTCATCTCCACAAACAACTCAGCCTCCTCTCTCACTGCGTCTTCCAGAAATATGCACCACCTAGAAGGAAATGCTACTGCTGGAAATCACAATGTGGATCTCCTACTGAAGAAATGAAGGAAACCTTCCTAAAGTGGCACTCGAAGTCCCCCGAAGAAAGGAGGAGCTCTTCGCCTTAAGAACTTGTGCTAAACAGCCAGCGACTCTGCTAAGCAGCTTGAGCAACAAAGAGAAATCGATATACACTCATGAATGAATGAGAACAGGAGAGTTGCCCTCCTTATATAGTTTTCACGGGGGAACTTATCCTCCATTTCGTCCTCCATCATGGGGTCCACTAACTCCAAAGTTGGCCCCATAATACAAAATTAAATCTTGTTCCAAAATTATTTAGGAAGGAACATTACACAAACGAAGTATGGAACTCTATGAACTACATGGAGTTGACAAGGACAAACTCATAGCAGTTCATAATGGTTGTGATAAGAATATCTAAGATGAGGATATTTCTCGGCCTTTAGAAGAAAGCCTCCCTCAAAATTGAGTCAAATGCCTTCAATATTTGATAAAGCAACAGCAAAAGACTTTTAAAGAGCAATGTCTCGTCTCTTCAATGTTGGCTGAAAGAGTGAGTTTATGACAAATGGTCTAGTGCTCTAGCCTAAAGATTGCTTGTCTCTAGCCCAAAGATGTTGCTCTCAATGGTTGTTGTACATAGCATAGAGAAAGTGTGGCCTGCCATGATTGTTCGGAAATGTTTGTCTTGAAGTTGGTTCTCAATTTATGAATTAGGTGAATGACATGGTGGGACCATGTAAGTGGAAAACCCAAACAAATAACAAGGTTAAACAAATCAATGATGAAATTAAGAATTGTTGGTCTACCATGTTTGAAAAGCTCGACAAGGAACCTATACACATTTGTCACTCTATTGATGTTCAACTCCCAAATGGCCTCATGGATGTCCATGTAAAAGAATAAATAACAAGGACCTATGGGCAGCGACAACGATCAAAATAGAGGGATGTTAAGGCTGTTATAAAATCAGAAAGGCAGAAAGATTTTCTTATATAGATTATTACTTGTGATTTTTTTATCTTTATGTTCTACTTTTATCTTTTAGTTCATCAAGCAATTACCAAAATAATAACACAAGGACAACAGATGTAGGGGAAAATCTAGGGCAAAACCCCTATCTAGGGTAAAACACAATCAACAATTCTTCCTTCAATAGTTTCTCGAGATAATCCAAGACTCTAGACCCAGACAGAGACTCCCTCCACGCCAATTCAGCCCTCAATCCTTCTTGCAAATGACAACCCTTCAACAGCAATTTCGAGCTACCAACATCAGCAACAACTTCAACCCAGTAGCAGCAGCAACTTTGACCCAGCAGCAGTAGCAGCAGCACCTTCAACCAAACTTGGAGAACTTCGATCTCCCTTGATACAACACAAAACAGGGTGAGCGATGTCCCAAAATTTCGATCTTGAGGTTTACTATCTCCTTCCAGAAACTCGCACTCTTTTCCAACTCTTCTTCCAGACTTTTCTCAACTTCGCACTTTTCCCGCTTCCAGCATCAGAGATCGAACTATGTGAGAGAGAATGAGATACTCCAAATGAATTCAAACTGCCTTGTATTTATAGCCTTCCAGGGACGTCGAATTAACTGTCTTGAGGCCGACTTGGTGTGGAGGGGACTAAATTCATTTTTGACTCAAAAATAATTCTTTTTACACGATTCAAGAGCCCAAGAAGGGTCTCTTTAATGTACAATGACTCTAATGACTCATAATAAATCCTAGAAGTCTTCAATGGGGACTTTGACCTAAAACATGATGGCCCAAGCATGAAACCCATGCTTTAATAAGTCATAAAAATAATAATAATACTATTTTCTTTATTCTTTTGATAAGTACATCTCAAATACATTAATGAAGACCGAACCTAGTTAAAAATTTCAACACTCCCTCTTAACTAAGGAGGTATTCATCAGTACAAGTACAAGGAAAATCTTAGAACACATGAACCATGAAGAATTTTAGGCACTGCAATGCCATGGACTAGATTCTTGACCAGGGAAATCTATCCAAGGTCCTCCAACAGCTTAGGCACCGCAATGCCATGGACTAGATCCCTGACCAGGGCAATCTATCCAGGTGGGACTAAGATGGACTAAAGCTTTCAGCCTCTCTAGGTACCATCAGACTTACTAACCATAAACCCAGGGATCTAGGTGTGTATCCGAGGTCAAAGCTCCAAGACCAACACCACCCTCCCTACTTCGGGAACTAGACATCAACACATAGTGTTGGCCAGATGTCCTCTAAGGCAATGTCTCACACACAAAGCCTCAACTTCCAGATTATTCCAGTCGGTAACAAATGCTCCCCAATAAAGTAGATCAGAAACAAATCTCTCCAAACAAACTGATCGACAACACTAAGCATGTAAAACATTCTATCAAACTTCCGAGAGATTTCCCTGTACAAAAACAACCCCAATCAGTAACAAACTTTCAAATGTACATAAATAAATACAAACCTCCGGGGTATTCCAAACAACTTGATGTTGCTTCTCAACTTTCCACAGTAGGACTTAGAGCTTTCCACATAAATCTTGGCAGAAGATTCCTCAATCATAGAGCGTCCTTTCCTACTTTTCATGCAGCAACATATTCTACAAATAGATTCGACTTTTCTTATCTCAGCAACCCTTCAAAATACATTCTCCAATTTCAACGTGTCCATCATGACTATGATATGACCTCCCTCTAAACTAGGGAGATTCCTTTCATCCAAGCTCCCTCTTAACTTAGGGAGATTTCTTTCATTCAAGCTCTCTCTTAACTTAGGGGGCTCAACTTCGTATCCTTCTTATCAGAGTTATCATGACCATCATCATTCACATCATGCTTATCATATCAACTAATTTTACGAACATCTTCACCATCTTGAAGATTATGTACCTGCATAACTTAGATAGCAAGTACAACCAAATGTATAGAAGCGTGAAGTTAAATATATCAAAATCACAGAAGCATTCAATTTTATATATCAGATGCCCAAACTTACTTGCTAACAAGAGACACGTACTCTTCATCTTCTTGCTAGGGTTTTTATCATAATCCCTAGACTATATCATCAAGACTTTCAGCATTTCATAACAACCTTCATTACATCTAGGGTTTCAATGTTTCTTCTAGAGGTATGACATACCCTACTACATCATATTGCACACCCTAGAAACAATTCAAACAAATATAGAACTACAACGTATCTAACAACTTTCAGAATTCATATGTTGGACTTCCCACTAGGGTTTCATACAAACCCTAGATTTCATACATGAGATTCAACAATCAAAAACCAATCATAGCTCAATCAACAACATGACTAGCTTCCACTAGGGTTTGTTGCAAACCCTAGATTTTCTCAACCAATCAGACATCAACCATAACTAAGACTCAGATTTCAATAATCTTACACAAATCTTAAATTATCACATAGTCATCATATGTGAGAGATTTGGACTCCTACTAAGGTTTGATTACAAAACGTTAGAATTCACAAATACTATCATCCTAAAGAATCAAACTTTGACTAGGGCTTAGCTCCAAACCCTAAGACTCGTGACCATCAACAATTAGGTCAACTCATACATCTAGGATTCCATCATCATGCACAAGCATATCATAACATGTGTCAGTCAAACCCAACTACGCAAATACCAATAAGAGTTGAACATATAACAAACTTGAATAGACTAGGGTTTGATTGGACAAACACACACATCCCAAGGAAATCATTTCTACTATAAGGGTCTTGCTTACACACCTTATCAAACCCTAATGATCTAGGGTTTCAATATAAAACATAGCAAACCCTAAATTACCAATACTTCAAAGGTTCGGGATTTCAGACATTACCACTCAACCCTAACAAGTCAGGGTTTCCATAACCGTACCAAAACCCCAAACATGACTTAATCAAAGCATCAAGCATTTCTCTAGACTTCATCAATAACCCTAAGTAGGCTAGGGTTCCACATATTATCATCGACACACCCTTAAGTTTGGGTTTTCACAATGAACATTTCTAGGGTTCTACAAGAGTAATCAAAGATACAAGGAGGATAGATTTATCTAATGACGAACTACCCAATCAAGAATGTTTAAGATTCAAAGAACTAGACATAAAGATGTTAGTAATGGTTTATCAAGAATGAATATGGAGAGAGCGAGAACTTGTAATTCAAAACAAACCTTTGTTTCTTAACAAAAATGTACTTCCAATGCTTTTTTGTGAGGCCTTCTTCATTGAGTCTTCAAAAAGTTTTCCCTAAACAAGGAAAATAAGAGCAGAGATGTGATTAGTATTTAATGCAAACAAAACCATATAAGTAAGGAAAACTAAAAATAAAAATGGTAATAGGATACTTATCTTTGGACATTGATGAGGGCTCCCTCCAAGCTTGAGGAATACCTATAACCTTAGGAACAAATAAAAATGTTTTTTCAAAATATATCCAACCTAAAAACTAGAAATCAAAATGAAATAACAAAGCTTAGATTAAAGGACTTTAGTAGCGTAATTCCCTTAAATCCAACTCTTCAGACTTAGTCTCCTTTGGAGATCGTTATTTGGCTACATTGGCTTGATCCCTACTTCTCTTCTTGTTCTTCGGATTGTCAAGACAGTCACTTCTATAGTGACCCATCTTGTGGCATTGGTAGCATTCTATCTGTGGAGAAATCTAGGTTAATGAAGATTTAGAGATCTCTCTTGCTTGATAATTGCTTGTGATATGCTTTTACTTCTTGTATTATGACCTTTGTTTCGTTATCTTATCAATGTGTTCTTTTCATCAAGATAATTACCAAATAAACAATAGAAGACAAGTAACAAATTATGTAGGCTTGTCAGCCATGGCCAAAACCTCTCACTCTTTGAGAGGAAAACCCAATCAAAAATTCTTCTTATAGATCTTCAATTGACGAATACCAAGACCATGACAAGGACCCTTGACTCTAGAATCCTCCAAGACCATTGTCACTAACCTTGATGTTCTGCCTCTTCCCTTACTCAGCTTCTTTCTTCTCTTGAACTGCTCTTCTCGACTCCCTCTAGAGAATTTCGGTGTCTATCCTTCCACACTACGCTTCTCGGTTTCCTCTAGAGAATCTTAGCCTCTTCTGCTCTTCTCGGCTTACCCAGAGAAAACTCGGTCTCCTAAGTTTAGCCTTAGATAAGAAACCCTAGAATAGGGTTTCTCCTCGGCTTCACTACTGTGAGATCTATGCCTAAACAAGGTCCCAGCAACAAGCTCTACTTTGATCTTCTATTGATGCCTTGGTCCTTCTTTGTTCACACATGGGAGAGTATATGACCCAAGACAAGAACCCCAGAAGAATCTTTGTTATCCCTTCTTCGCACTTCTATTTGTAGGCTCTTTTTCGCACTTCTCTTGTAGGCTCTTCTTCGCACTTCTCTTCATCGAATTTCTTCCTTCTAAGTGAGGCCGAGTATGGCTATTTATACATATTGCCTCATGTCCCTTAGGTCGACATGATCATTGGGAGGAAGGCTGACATCATCTAGCAAGTTCTTCATTCGTTGTAGGCCGACTTGAAGAGGATAAGTGACAAGGTCTTCGAAAATTACTTTTCATAGGCAAATGTGACTCTATACAATGTGTAACATCACTTCATTACATGACAATGACTCTTTTATTCTTTTACAACTAGATGACAAAATTCCTAAAGGCTCTCAATGGGAGCCTTCACTCAAAAATAAAATATGTTGCTCATGAAACCCATGATGCAAGCATTACAATATTTTTTTTCTTTATATCTCTTTACATAAAATCATAATTACATGCCATTGTGAAGATTGAACCTAGTTACACTTTTCAACACTGCCTCTTAACTAGGGAGGTATTCATAATGGTACTTGGTCATTCTCAATCTGAAGAATTTCTCATAAGAAGAATCGAATTGGTAACCCATTTGTTTAGCATCATATCAACCAACGTTGTTACAAAGCAAGGCCTTGACTAACAACTCTATCTCTCCACAAGATATGAGTTCAATGCTGGCAAGATCAATGATTTATAGACACTCTCATCATTGTCTCTCTCGGAACCTACCCCACCCAGGTTCTCAGGGTGTGTTCCATAAGGACTATTCTTATCTTGGATTTCTAGTCCTCAAAGAATATTGGTCCTTCACGACTACTCTTATCTTGGATACCCTAACTCATCCTCAAAGAGTATCGAATGCCAAATGATTACCCAATCCTCTCATTCAATCTTCTCAGGTGAAGACTAGAATGATGTGTCTATCTCTGCCTCCTAATTAGGGAGGACATATCTATTCCAACAAAGGAATTTACTCATTCCTACAAGGAATGTACCTAAGCTCCCTCTTAATAGGGACCTACAGTAGCTCCTTAGGTGGAGATGATGGGACAACCAGCTGCTTGAAGAACTCCTTTCTTCAATGTCATGAAATTCTTTGTCACTGAGTCTTCTTCTTTTTGGAACTTCTTTATAGAGAACAAACCATTCATCACTTTCATCCATGAGTCAGTCATGTCATCATTCCTTTCATCAAAAAGTGATCTATGAATCTACATTTGGCCTTGCTTCATCATACTTTCTTCTTCAGAAGGAACTTACATGCTTCTACATAGTTCTTATGCAAGACATCCATAGTTCTTCCCTTCGGCAACCCTGCACAGTGCATAAGCTCATCCAGATACTAGTTCATAAATAGAAATGAACACTTGAATCATAATTACCTTTGTGATGGTCTTTCATCATGACATCTTCCTGTTTGCATCAGCATCCTGCATACATGTTGACATATCTCCCCAAAGATATCCATTGTCAAGGGTCTCCATCTTTTTCAATCTTCCACCAGAGTCTTCATATATTTTCAGGAGAGTTCCTAATCAAGTATTATTGGTTCTCAGGATGTTGACTGCCTTTACCACAATTGCATATCTCATGATCTCTTCCTTCCTTTCTTCACACATTTCATTTCATTCCCAAGAACTTCCAATCAGAGTTCCTCAACTGTAGTTAATTGCCTCATACTCCATATGAGGACATATTATGTTCATTTCATCTAATTAAATATGTGAACCATGCATTCATGCATCCTTTTGAGGGAGGAGATTCTTTCGTTGATCATGCCCCAGTGATCCCTGTTGTCTGCAACCATATGACTTCATGATATCAAATGTAAGCATACATACCTCATCTTTCTTTTGAATCATCCAAACTTCCTACAGTAGTTTCTTTTGAATGAAGAAACTTCATTCCCTTGATCTGCTTCACTGTCATGTTGTCATACCATTAATATATGAATTCCACAAGATTGGAACTCTTTGAATAACCACTTACTTTTCTTCTTGATCGGTGAATCTTGCAATGAATATTCCATCAGAGAATCTTGAGGATCTTGCATAACTTATCATGCAGATGTTATCTTTTAACTGATGTATGATAACCCCTTTTCCTAGATGACTTCTTCCTTCTTCATAAGTATCACTTGAGCTCCTAATGAGGTTTACCAAGAGCTATATCCAACCTAGTTGACTTCCATAGGTTTTGTTCGAGACATTTATCATATTACATATGTCACAAGCTCCTACTTCTAATGCTTCTACCATGATGCCATTCTTTAATATGGTGCATCCTATTTTATTTTCAAAACTTCCTATCTATAATACAACAGAAGAGTACCTTTTGGTGAAGGAGATTCTCTCAGTCATAGTAGAGATCTTTCACTTCCTCCTCGTTAGGCTTCTTCGTCTCAGGCTCTTCTACTTGTTCGGTAATAAGGGCTTCTTCCTTATTCTTCTTGTTATTGTCCCTTTTAAGCCTAGGACAATCTCTTCGATAATGCCCATATTCTTAACATCCATAGCATTGTACTTTAGCCATGTTCTTCTTCTACTTTTAAGGGCCAAATTTTCCAAACTTTCCTTTTCTTCTTGACACAACAACATACGCTTGATTCTGTTCATTTGTTCTCACATCTGACTTTGCCTTTAGTCTAGTTTCTTTGATCTTACACAATGATCATAGATCTTGAAAGGGAGTGGCTTCTTTCTTCCCATAGATACTTGAAGTGAAGTTGCCCCATTCCTTCGGTAGTGCATTCACTACTACAGTGGTCATTTCCTTGTCAAACGTTATTTCAACCAGATCTTGAAGTTGATCTCTTATCTCAAAAATCCTCATAAAATATGAGGTTATTCCTTCTTCCCTAGAGATCTTCAATTTGTAGAGTTCTTGCCTTAGAGAGATTACTTCGCCAGTAGTACTTATTGAAAATAACTCTACTAATTCGTCATATATAGATTTTGCAGTGTCTAATTTCAATACATATGGGATGAGAGAGTCTTTGATGGACTCTATAAGAATCCTCTGGACTCTTCCTTCCCCGTTCATGAATCTATCATGTGCTTGAGTATCTTCTTTGGGGGGTTGAGTTATTGACCCTTGGATGTGGTCCATGACTTCATTCTCAATGAGATTTAGGTCTGTTCTTTTCTTCCATGCAAGGAAGTTTGCAACCCCAACCAATTTGTTGCTTTCCTTACAAAACGAAATTTTAATAGTATCAGATGAAGTCATAAACTTACTTGAGTATTTGTTGCTTGCTTCCTCCTTAATCTTGATGTTGATAGAAGATTATTCCTTGAAAGGTTGAAAGAGAGTTTGCTTCACGATCCTTCCTGAATGTCCTAGCCTTCTTAAGATGATGATCTTGGAACCGCTTCTAGGGTTTTGGTCTTTCCTTCTGCTTCCTTCTTGAGTATGATTTCAAGACTTCTTCCTAGAGTAGATTTCTACAATCTAAGGTTTCGGTGTGTTGAAGATCTTGATCTTTTGCTTAGTGTCCTTTGACTTGCTTTGCTCCTTTGAAACATGACTCTTGTGTGTCTTCTTGATTCACTACCCCTTCTTGACTTTAGCACCTAAGCTCTGATACCATGTTGATTAGGAGATTTCTCTCGCTTGATAATTGCTTTCGATATGCTTTTACTTCTAGTATTATGATCTTCGTCTCGTTATGTTATAAATGTGTTCTTTTCATCAAGACAATTACCAAATAAGCAATTGAAGACAAGAGACGCAGTATGTAGGCTTGTCAGCCAGGGCCAAAACCTCTCACCCTTTGAAAGGAAAACCCAATCAGA
The DNA here is from genome assembly GCA_000404065.3 of Pinus taeda. Taxonomy (NCBI): domain Eukaryota; kingdom Viridiplantae; phylum Streptophyta; class Pinopsida; order Pinales; family Pinaceae; genus Pinus; species Pinus taeda. The sequence goes on along the minus strand of APFE030036892.1, from coordinate 123,702 downwards.
AATTCTTCTTATAGATCTTCAATTGACAAATACCAAGACCATGGTAAAGACCCTTGACTCTAGAATCCTCCAAGACCCTTGTCACTAACCTTGATGTTCTGCCTCTTCCCTTACTCAGCTTCTTTCTTCTCTTGAACTGCTCTTCTCGGCTTCCTCTAGAGAATCTTGGTCTCTACTGCTCTTCTAGGCTTACCCAGAGAAAACTCGGTCTCCTAGGTTTATCCCTAGATCAAAAACCCTAGAATAGAGTTTCTCCTCAACTTCATTATTGCAAGATCTATGCCCAAACAAGGTCCCAGCAACAAGCTCTACTTCGATCTTCTCTTGATGCCTTCGATCCTTCTTCGTTCACACATGGGAGAGTATATGACCCAAGACAAGAACCCCAGAAGAATCTTCAATATCCCTTCTTCGCACTTCTCTTGTAGGCTCTTCTTCGCACTTCTCTTCATCAAATTGCTTGCTTCTAAGTGAGGCTGAGTGTGACTATCTATACACACTGTCTCATGTCCCTTAGGCCGACATGATCATTGGGAGGAAGGCCGACATCATCTAGCAAGTTCTTCATTCGTTGTAGGCTGACTTGAAGAGGATAAGTGACAAGGTCTTGGAGGAATACTTTTCATAGACAAGTGTGACTCTATACAATGTGTAACATCACTTCATTACATGACAATGACTCTTTTATTCTTTTAAGACTAGATGACAAAATTCCTAAAGGCTCTCAATGGGAGCCTTCACTCAAAAATAAAATATCTTGCTCATGAAACGCATGATGCAAGCATTACAATGTTTTATCTTTCTTCTTTACATCTCTTTACATAAAATCACAATTACATGTCATTATGAAGACTGAACCTAGTTACACTTTTCAACACTATCTTGGACATATCAACCTTCTTTCTTGGCCCTCTTGACTTCTTGGAGTGTCCTTTCTTGTGAGAGGCGTAGTATGCATTTGACAACTTTTCTTCTTCGTTGTTGGATACTAAATAAATTCTCATTTCTTCTTGGGTGCAAGCATTCCACAATTGTTCAAAGGTGGGAGCTTCTTTCCAACTATTGAGACCTGAAAGTAGTTGGTAATCCCAATAGTGTAGTGATTACTAACTCTTTCTCCAGTACTATTTCATCTATGGCTTGAAGTTCATCTCTAATCCTTGATATCCATACAAAGAAGGACGCCACAATAGCATCCTTTGTCATCTTAACAGTCCTTAACTCATTCTTCAAGCTTGCTACTTGACCAATATTTTTGAGAGAATAATTTTGTCAATGCTTCATACATTTCTTGCGCATAGTCTATATTTGAAATGTATGGAACAAGATTGTCCTTAATGCTTTCCTAACCATCAAAGTCATAGCCAATATCTCCAATTCTCTATACTTCTCCTTGTCTGCATCACTGGATTCTTCGGTAGGTTTCTTCACCTTTCCTCTAACCACATCCAAGACCTTTTTGTTTTCAACAATGAGGTCAATTCTCTTCTTCCAAGATCTGTAGTTTGATGCTCCTTCCAACTTGTTCTTACTCTTTAATGTGTTAGATATTGTCCTTGAAGATAGAGAGCTTCTTCTTTTATAAGAACTCCTTATATGATCCTTGATCAATCCTTTAGATCCCTTCTAGTGGATATTCAGAACTACCTTTTAACTCCTTCAGCTTAGCTTTGAAACCATGTTAGAAAATCAGAAAGGTGGAAAGACTTTCTTATATAGATAATTACTTATGATTATTTCATCTTTATGTTCTACTTTTATCTTTTAGTTCATCAAGCAATTACCAAAACAATAACACAAGGACAACAAATGTAGGCAGATAGCCAGGGAAAAACCCCTATCTAGGGAAAACCCAATCAACAATTCTTCCTTCAATAGTTTCTCGAGATAATCCAAGACTCTAGACCCAGACAGAGACTCCCTCCACACCAAGTCATCCCTCAATCCTTCTTGCAGATGATAATCCTTCACAAGTAACTTCGACCTACCAGCATCAGCAGCAGCTTCGACCCAATAGCAGCTTCAACCCAGCAGCAGTAGCAGCAGCAGCTTCAACCAAACTTGGAGAACTTTGATCTCCCCTGATACACCTCAAAACAGGGTGAGAGTTGTCCCAAAATTTCGATCTTGAGGTTTACTATCTCCTTCTAGAAACTTGCACTCTTTTCCAACCCTTCTTCTAGCCCTTTCTCAACTTCGCACTTTTCCATCTTCCATCTTCAAATATCAAACCATGTGAGAGAGAATGAGATACTCCTAACGAATTTGAACTAGGGAGGTCAAATTACTTGTCTTGAGGCCGACTTAGTGTGGAGGAGATTAAATTCATTTTTGACTCGAAAATAAATCTTTTTACATGATTTGAAAGCCCAATAAGGGTTTCTTCTAATGTACAATGTCTCTAATGACTCTAAATAAAACCTAGAAGTCCTCAATGGGGACTTTGACCTGAAACGTGATGACCCAAGCATGAAACCCATGCTTTAATAAGTCATAGAAATAATGATAAAAATATTTTCTTTATTCTTTTGATAAGTACATCTCCAATACAATAATGAAGCCTGAACCTAATTACAAATTTCAACAAAGGCACATTGTAAGGGGTATTCATATGGATGAACATGGAGTCGAAGTTAAGATTACAGGGGAGAATGGAGTGTCGGAGAAAGAAAGTGCACCAATAGGTTCTTAAGGAACGACAAATGGCTATAGAAACCTTACATCTCCTATGAAAGATAAGAGATGTTTCTTGTGGTGCAAAAGACCATATTTGTTGAGTACAGCGTAGGAGGTGGGATTATGGAGCAAAGCATGACAAACCTATCTATGATGGGTTTTGCAATCATCATCATACCATCAATTCATAGGGTTGGACTCATGGCACACAATGCAAGAGGAAGTACTAGTAGTATGAGGAGCTTAGCACAACTTCCCAACTAACAGAGAAGAGGTAAGGATACTAGGAGATTGACTCAAGAGGCGAACAACTAGAAAGCAAAGGCAATAGTTGAATCTCTATTATCAAACAACGAAGTGGTGCAAGAGGGACTAGGTGTGTTTTTTTTTTCTTTTTTTTTCTTTTTTCTTATTTTATTTTATTTTGCGTGGGGGCGGGGGGTAATGGAGAGGCCGACCTTGAGGGAGAAGGATAGGAGGAAAAGGTAAATTAACAAGATGGGGGTGACAAAATATTTATGTATAAAGGGGAGGAGACCCTACTTGGCCAAGATATAATCGACAATGGTAGCCAACCCCCACCCCCCCCAAAACCACAATAAGATTTATTGAGGATGGCGTAGGAGTGGGATTATGTAGTAGATCATAACAAACCTATCTATGACGGGTTTTGCAATCATCATAATTCCATTAATTCATAGGTTGGATCCATGGTGCATGGGTGTGGGAGGCTGTACTAGTAGTGTGAGGATAGGAGCTAAGGACCATGTCCCAAACAACAAAAGAGCGATGAGCATACTTGGAGGTTGACTCAAGACACGAAAAATTATAACGGGGACAAAGCATTTATCTGTGGTGAGAGATCAAAGCAGCCAAATATTTGTTGTCAAAGAGCATGGTGGTGCGAGAGGGGCTGGGGGGAAGAGGAAGGGAGTGACCAACTCTAAGGGAGAAGGATAGGAAGAAATGATCAACTAATAATATAGGGGTAACAAAAAACTAATGGATAAAGTGGGGAAGCCTTGGTTGGCTAAAGATATAATCGACAATGGTAGCCCATAGCCTACCCCCCACACCACCACTCCCCGACCCCTCCCCCAAGACTACTAGGAAACCATGTGAACCTTCTAGGATTTAGGAAGTGAGGCAAACCAATAAGGATCAGCAACTTGTGAGACTCCCCAAGGTGTAAAAGGTGCCTAACGTAAGTTGTAAGGGACCCTAAGGGATCGTACAAGGACATATGGATGTCTAATGAATCTAGGTCAATCTCATGCAAATGAAAAACATCGTCAAAGCTATCATGAAGAAGGATAGTAGCCTCTCTAATTAATTAATCTACGGTAAATTGCTCTTCCATGACAAGCAAAGAAAGTTAACTTAGAAAATTCATGTGCACAAAATGACGTGTTAGAATCATGTAAGGAGTTCCTCAAAATATGCAATGAAGACCTAGATCTAGGGTTCAAGACTTACTATAAGGTATTAGTATATCTAGTTGATTAATCTACAACAAGAGTATTCCTCTCTACCTAGACATCATTTACACATTAAATTTGGAAGTCTAACTTACAAAGAAAACATTGTTGCGGCTAAATAATTATCCTTCATACATAAATTCAACTTCATAGATATAATATTATACCATTATAAACTTCCAATATTCAATGAAAGATTGTATATGAAGAAAATGACATGTAAAATTGTATTTACAACAGTGCCCAAAATTAAAGGCCAAAAATCTCATCTGTGAGAGCTAAAACAAAAGCTTTGCATTTAATGCCACCATCAAACTAGTGGTCATATATGACATCAAAATGAAGATGCTAAGAAACAAAACAAAATGGATCACTTACGACTAGGCAGTATACCAACTTTATTTCCCATCATTTGCTCCTAATGGTACCTCCCACTCATAAAATCATCTATTATGGGGTGTCACTATATAGCAATAGAAGTTTTCACTTGTTGTCAATGCATACATAAAAAATGTCATTTCTTAATGACATTACAAATGTAGAATGGCTCTCATGTATCTAAATCTCACTCAAGTGATTGAGTGTGGAATGAGAACCTTCCAAACATTTCGTCAATAAGTCTAGCTTGGGTGGTTAGGAGGAGAATTTATTATCCTCCCCACCCAAGTTCAATTCCCACTTGTGAGATGTCTGCCCCTTGTGGGTCAATTGGGGATGACAAGGTACCAGCAATTTCACTCTCACTCAATTACTTGAAGGTGGGATGAGATATTCCATACATTTAAACCCTAGGCATTGGCTCAAACAAGTATCGCGGATGTTGTTGGGCATTTGGTTAGCTCATTGTCGATAGGTACCTCATTTGAATCCTCCTAGGTGATATGCACTATTCTACGGTGACGACTTCACTAAGAATGCCATTGCAAATGCGGGGAATCATCCCTATGGTTTCCCCACAATATCTTTGTTGGGGAAAAATGTCAGACCATACATGTGTTGAGATCATAAGACACAGTAGATCCATGATGATCTCTTTTGCAAACATTTACCCAACAAGATGAAATGTAATAGTGCTTAACATAAAATACAAGATGTTCACATACCATGACTTTATCAAGATAATTTATTCATAACCGAAAGAGACACCTCAAGTAGAGGAAAATAGTACGACTACCCATACGTAAAAGAACAAATGACTTCACTTGAATGAGATAAATAATAATATAATGAGAGCTTAAATTGTGATATATACACAACTCAATTGATGTGTCCCATCGAGAAAGGAAGTTTCCCTTCATGAAGGAGTTATTGGAACACGAAACAAGGGTACACATACCAAGAATGTTATTGAATGTAAATATCAAGTTTAAATAGGTCAGCCTTAACCACAAAATATAATATGTGGGTTAACTAACCAGATGTCAGCCTACAAAAGGCCTCAACTACCCACATAGTGAGTTGGCATGTGACTACAAGTGATAATTACACCCATATTCTCAACAACATGATAGTAAGAGAAATCATTGTACCTGTCACCTTTTGAGCGTCTTGGACGATCTCCTGTGCTAAAATTTGCCATGCTGTACTCACAACGAACCTGAAAACAGATTATCAAGACTCAAGCAATTACATAACATACTAAATAACCAACCACAAGGCTCAGTTGGACATGGTTTTTATGAGCAAGGAACATAATAATAATATTATATTGGTTAGGGAAAAAAAGAATTTAGTGCAGCAGACCTATTTTATCCTGTTCTCTTCGTGTGTAAAAGAAAAACCTAACCAGGAAGAGATTAAAATAAAACTTATGCCCTTTAACATATTGCCAACATATCCAACATAAAGATAAATTTCATTACATAAATTTAAGACTCTGTGCACCAATTTACTGCCTCACTTAAAGACTTATCTTGAATTATATATGATACACAATATAAATCCAGCAAGCATCTCTATTGCAAACCAAATGGTAAAGCAATTGAAAAACAACCTACAAAGATGAAACCACAACCTGTACAAAATTCAAGTACTCAAAACGCAAAGCCACAAATAACCAGTGGAAACTGATATCATGGATAAGCATAACTCAGACATAAATCATCTTAATATATTCTATTACTTTTAAACTTATCATGACTATGTTAATAAAAAAGTACGGCATCCCCAATCTAGCGGAAGACAGAACATCAGTCTAAATTTATGTTTGTTGCATGCAAATACAATCGTGATCTTATTTTTAGCAGCCTAGAAAGCTCAAATGTCTATTTTTTCTCCAGCACACAAGGATTTATCTCAAAGACCTGTTTATTATGTCAAAAAAATATAAAGCATCACAACGATTTGAGGTAGTGAAGCCACTAGATGCATGATCACTATCGGATTCACCACTCAGTTTGCCCCAATCATTCTCGACCTCATCTTTGTTAGCTTTTTGGATTATTCCAAAAGTGAATACACCATGCTCAGGGGTGCTTCATGTAATGTGGAGCGCATTGTGTATGGATGACCACAGGTTGTTCCTTGTTGTGCATACGCATGAGGAGGTGGCTTTCTCTTCGATTACTTAACATTGTATGGATGCTTGTGTGGCTTACTTCCTTGGAGCATTGGAGGCCTTCAGACAACATCATGACATTCTTAATACTGGCCACACGAAGGTTGGTTGTTTGTTTGTGAGGAAGCCTTGCTTTGGAGGAGCAGTTGCCATTCTAGAGGAGGGCATTGTGCCCTAGATGACATGGGCATACTTCAGTCACTACCATGAAAGCTTGTACTTGACTTATGCTAGCATGGGTTCAGCAAGTGATCATGTAGGTGGAGTGGGCCCAGAGGATGCACATGACTTAGAAGCTACCTTGGATACCTTGAAGGAGGACAGTTAGACCTTGCTTGAGGAGAGCTCATGCCTTGGGGCTTTGATTGTTGACAACATCAACTTGGATCTAGACATGTGTCCTTTTAGAACGCAGTACTTCAGATGCGTAGACATACTTGATAGAGATAGGTTACATGCAAGGGTTTAGGCCCACCTTATATTGTTGGCCTCTCTTATCTCTCACATAAATAAAGTAGAGATTCCTTTCATTCATTCATATGTGGTGTAAGATATGTGAGGGATGGAGTGTCTCCCATGGCTTACCCACCACAACACCCCCACTCTTCTCTAATGCATTCTCTCTCTTATCTCAAAGGCTAAAGCATTATGTTTCTTGAAGCACCCAAGTGAAGGTTTCTCCCTAAGGAAACAAAGATGACCAGTCACTGTTACAACCTTAAGGGGAGAAGAAGAATGGTTGAGGACAGAAGGAGACACCTTGCACTTCTGAGATAGATGTTGAAACCAAATAGGACTTGCTTGTGCTGATACTTGCTTCCTGGACTTCTTTGGTGGAGACCAGGGTTTTCTTGGCTTACCTAGCTAGGGCTTTGGTGAGCTTGATGAATTGTACCAACTTGTCATAAGCTATGAGTATGTACATGTATTCCTTTTCTATCATACATATAAGAAGTTTTCCGCTGTCTAAATTTGATTTTCAGCGAGCATTGTTTTCTTTATTGGGTAATTTCCAACACTTGTTGTTCATGTTGATTTGGTATAAAATCTGAAAGTGCTAAGTGATTTAAGTTTTAAGACATGGTGAAGACAATAGAGCAGATTTACCACAGTTAAAGTGAATTTTTATCTGATTAATGCTTGTAAAAGTGTACCACAGGGGCTGGAACTTGTTGACATATGTTTGGTATCTTTTCTCCTGCGCTGCCTAGTGTGTTGGGTTGAAATGAGATCACATATTGTCCATAGTTTGCCGATGTAAATTAATGTTTCAGACCAAACCTAAGGCAGAAGTTCACAGGGACAACATTCAGGAAACTCCAGAAAGAGGTGAAACTTCTATTTCACATTGATTTCCCTAGACTGAAATTTCTGCAATCTTAATCTTCTAATAGATCTGGAACATGTTCAAACCATGGAAATGAAGCATTGGATGAATCTCTAGTCATATTGTTTATTTCCAAGCACAAGTGAATGTAAACACAAAACAATATCTTCCAATTCTTCAAATAACAACTAATTTTTTTCTTGGAATGAGTATGATTGAAGTTGCTCTAATTCCTTTCACAAGTTGATGTGCTTCATCCCTAGATCAAGGCACGAATTCTAATACCTTGCAATTTTGATGTTTTTTGTCCACAAAATTCTCACCATACTCCAGGAATGCTTCTGACCTTATCACCCTTAACTGATTTGCTTCCAAATATTCCTTCTTGTAACCTATATTCCCGAGGTTGGGCTCTTACAAAAGTTTCAATGTTTATATCCAAATATGGCCTCTTAATTGCTTCACGAAGCCCACTCATGGTTTCCCTATATTTGTCTTGCTAACCCAAACAATCTAGGGTAGAAAAAGCATGTTGTTGCATGTAAAGAACTATGCATCATTTTCCATGTTCTATCAACTACCTTCCACATCTCCCTGTAATCATCTTTCACCTTATCAAAAACATTTATAACAGCTTCCTTGCAAAATGGCCCATGCCCTCATAAACAAAATCCATAAGGGAGTGTCACCATCAACCATGTGGAGCACATCAACATTCCAAAAACTTCAGCAACATTTCCTCACAAGTTACCGCATAAAATTATTTCTTTCCCCCCACTTTGCCTTTGATCCATTTGAAAGTCCTCACCTGTCTCATACTACAAACAAGTTACAACAAATCTGGATTTTTTTTTCTTCTACAACCCCTTTCAAGTAATACAGAATGTGAGGAACCTTGTATTGTAACACCTCAACAAATCTCTAGATGCATTTCTCCTATATAGTCTCAAAGTGAGATGGTGATTATTGATTAAATTTGCAATTGTGTTTCCTCTGCATATTGCCTCAATGACCTATGGAAATTTGGCTAGGTTATACAACAATAAAGAAGGTGATGAGATGCACAGGGGGTCCAATAAATACTTTGGTACTTCTCCTTAAGCATATTTCCAGCAACAACACAAATTATAGCATTATTCATAACAAGTTGGACCAAATTTTCCTCCCCAACTTCATGAATTTCTTCCTCCAAAATTTGGAATATACACTCCAATATATTAACCTAATCAACTGCATTGATTGCCTTAAACAATAACACCCTTTGAAGGTTTTAAACCAACACATTAATCAATGGTCAATGAGATGTATAACCAACCATTTGTCAATTGGGGTTAGCTTAAGTGCTTAAGATGCATGTTGTTATCTTCCCCACCCAAGTTAAATTCCCACATGTGAGATGTTGAGCTCATAATGAATATAGAGATGTAATGGCTTTGAGACCTATTGTTGATTAGCCTTGTGCCCTCAACATTCTCAGGTTTTAGGGAAATGTTCACAGTTATTCATATCGTAAGATGAATTTTTGGAGAAGAACTTTGTTTTCGAATTTAGTTTGTCCAACATTTCAGTTGGACACTCCACCCATCAATTTCGTTTCAACTTCTGTATTTATTATCTTTCTCCTTTTGTTCCCTTTTTTACATTATTTCTCTAAAATACATACATATATATTCTTAGTTTCCCTTAAAACCTAGGAACTGATTTGCAATTTTCTAAGTGTGCAACCAAAAATACAAATAATTACTATTATGGAAACTTAAATTACAAATACATTGAGTTTTCTAAATAAGCATGCACATCAGAAATAAATAAATCACAAGATATACACATTTAGCACATAGAACAAAAGATATACCCAAGAAACCCCAACTTCAGGGAAAGCCTGCAAACTCTATGTGTCTATTATTCTCTTCAACAAAAGGGTAATCTTCAGAAAATTTACAGCAGGGAAAATTTCCCTTTCACCATAGGAAAACTATTGATCAATGCCCAAGATTAATCGAACTTCCTTCCATGCACTCACTTTGTCATACGGCCATGCAATTTAGCCTATTTGAACCTTGGACACGTAGTTACCTCTCTATGCACATGTGCGAGCTCAATGCATGTTGACGTTGTCTGAGTTAGAGAAATTCGGCCCTAACTCAATCTCTCATTGGTCGTTGAAACTCTGCGATCTGTTGAAACCCTAACCTCGCCCTTCGCTTATCCGACACACACTACTTCTGCCCTTTGACTCAGCCACTTCTTCGTTATATCTCCTGTTATAATTTCAACCTAGGCCCCACAATCACTCTCAATGGTTGAGATTAAATCATAAGTTGACGTTATGATTTTAAATTTTTCCCAAGTCTAACTCTAGGAAATAGTTAGATACATTAATATTTTGCTAAGAAGTTGTCTTATGGGTCCCTCTGCTAGCCTTCACACTTAAGGCAAGTAAAACCCTTACTTCTCTACTCCAATCAACACTCTCTCTTAGAGAGGAAGATGTTCTACACTACACCCAACTTTTCTCTGAGGTAAACAAATATGCTCCCTGGCAAAGCCTTGGTCAAAATGTTTGCTGTTTGCTCCTCTATTGGTACATAGAGGAGTTTATCTATGTCTCTCTAAACAATGTCCCTAATGTGGTGATAACGTATGTCGATGTGCTTTGAGTGATTACGATACAACAGAGTCTGATACAACTCTAATTCTCACAGTGTATCACAATAGATTCTAACTCTTATCCAAACAAGCCCTCGAGTAGCTTCCTCAACCAAATAGCTTCACAACCTACTAGACTGGCAGTCATCTACTCAGCCTCAACTAAGCTCAATGCAATAGATCTCTGCTTCCAAATGAACCCAGGAACAATTGTTGATCCAACACTAAATATGCAACCCAATGTGCTCTCCCTGTCTGTAGAACTCCCTGCCCAATCTGCATTAGTGAAGCCCTCACACTTCACCCCATCAACATGTCTATAACACAATCTGATTCAATTGTCCCCCTGAGATATCTCAATACATGCTTGGCAGCAACCCAATGCACTCGACCATAAACTAGCTCAAAGAGTTAAATGCAAAACATATGTCTAGTTGCGTGTTTACCAAATACATAAGCAACCCTATCAACTGTCGATAAAGTGTGGGGTCTACTCACTCCATCCTAGATATGTCAACCTTCCTCCAATTTGCGACTAGAGGCATGGTCATGGCCCTGCAATCTTGCTTGTGAAATCTCCTAGAACCTCTAAGGCATAGTTGCCTTGCTGCAAGATCTCTCCATCTCCCTGCCAAACCATTAGCCCAAGGAAATAACACATCATCCCCATATCCTTCATCTCAATCTCGCCTGCAAGATCTCTTTTGCACCCCTGTATGAACTTATTTGCGCCTGCCAAAATGAAATCGTTCACATATAACACAAGCATAAGTGGCTCACCTCCAATAATAATGTATTAGAGGTTGGGATCGGCTTCACTCTTGGTGAAGCCTAATCCCTGAAGGTAACTGTCAATCTGAGCATATCATGCCCATGGAGCCTATTAGAGCCCATACAAGGCTCTCTTGAGTCTGCATATGTTTGTCTCTCTGTTGCATGTCTCAAACTCCTACAGCTACTCAATATAAATCTCCTCCTCAACAACCCCATTGAGGAATGTTGTTTTAACGTCCATCTAATAGATCTTCCACCCCATCTAAGTGGTAATCGTTATCATAATCCTGACAAACGAATATCTGGCCATTATGGCAAAGGTATCGTCATAATCGATCCCTTCTACCTATGAGAACCATTTTGCCATAAATCTTGCCTTATATTTCTCGATGCTCCCATCAGCTCCATGTTTGATCTTAAAGACCCAACGAGAGCCCACCATAGATTTTGTCTATGGCCTCAGCACCACTTCCCAGACATCATTCTTCATGATGGAGGCATACTCCACCATGGAATCTCTCCATACCTGTTGAGTGGTTGCCTCCTCGTAACTGGAAGGCTCAACATCCAACAACTCCATCATCACTGCCATATATCTTGTGTACCTTTGTGGTTGTCTGCTCTGACAAACTTATGTGTTGGGAGCACCAACTCACTACTGCGCCTCTTGGATCAACTGCTTTGCCCATCCCATTCTTCTTCTCCTTGTCTTGGGAATGATGGAATGAGTGGGCTCCACTCTCTCCTCCAAATATGTGTCCCCCTCTTCCTCATATTGCTTTTCATGCCCAACAACATGTTCAACTAGAGTCTAAGGTGCTAGTTGAGCTTCTTTCTTCAGAGCCTAATGTTGCTCCTTTTATATTGTAGTCAACTTAAGCTCTACAAACTTCCACAAAGATTTTTCTTCTGCAAACTAGACATCTCTCCTAATAACTATTTTCCCGAGTGTTGATACATACACCTTGTATGCCTTGGATGTCTCATTGTAGCCCACGAAGATGCCCTTTTCTGTTGTGGGTTCCAACTTCTTCCTTTTCTCCTCTGTTACATGGCACTACATCAGGCAACCAAATATCCAAAAATGTGACACATCCGATTTATTCCTGGTAAAAGCCTCCTCTGGTGTAACTTTGCCCCAACACTCTGTGTGGGCTCGAATTTTGCAACAAAACTATTGTAATGCATGCCTCAACCTAAAGAAACTTGGGCAGCCCCTAGTCATGCAACATGGCTTGGGCCACTCCAACTATGGCCATGTTCTTGCACTCTGCCACCAAGTTCTGCTAAGGGTTATATGGTATGGTTAGTTCTCTCTTGATGCCCTCCCTGGCACATAGCGCCTTGAATGCATTTGAGGTGTACTCCCCCCAACTATTAGACCTCAACACTTTGATTTTCTTGCTAGTATAGTTCTCAACCAAAAGCCTTGTACTCCAGAATCTTTGAGAAGACTTCATCCTTCTTTTTCATGAAAATTATCTAGGTCTTCTTCGAATGATTGTCTATGAAGGTGACATAATACTTGTACCCACGAAGGGATGTTGTAGAAAAGTAACCACAAACATCTGAATGAACAAGGTCCAAGATGCCCTTGGCCCTCTTGTCTCTGTTAGGAAAAGAGGTTTTAGCATAGTTGCCAAGTGTGCAGCCCTTGCACACTTCATATTGATCCACATTGCACTTTGGCAGCCCTATTGCTATCTCCTTGAGAATCTTTAGCACTCCATGGTGTGAAAAATTTCATCTATCACAGCAACTGGAACTTATTTTCCTAATTGTTAATTTATTTAACAATTTCTTTGCAGTTTGCTACAGCAAATACCGAATAATTCACATTGTGATTTTCACAAATAAATACTGCGGAAGAAAATAGCATTGGAAACTAAGAATATCTAGCACACACATAAAAATATGACAATTATCTTTGGACAAATGTCCCCAGAAAAACCCATCTTGGGAAAATCGGTGCAGCATCTGAGGGTTTTATTATTATGCAGTAGTGAAATTCTGAGTACAATCTATGGATGCCCAACTAGCAATCCAAACAAGTATCTGACAGAAATAATTGGAGAGAAAATTATCTCACCCCACTAGCAATCCCAATACTGGCTTCTCAACAAAAATCGGTCGTCCAAACTCTAGCGTAGGCCATCTGCGCAATCCTTCCGCTGCCTCTTACACGTGTGGCTTGAATCTTTGAGCAAGTCGTCTAGACCTATCTCTGCTGCTGGAAGTGACTCTCTAGCACTCTGGAAGACTTTCCCAACCTCTAGAAATTGAATCGACTTCCTCCCCAGCTAAATTGAACTGCTCTGCTTCAGCGAATACACAGTGCCCGTGATGCTTCTACGTGGATCACTTCTATCACTTGTTGCTACCTCTCTAGCTCTGGAAAAATTCATCCGGATCATTGTCCCTGCCCCTCACTGTCTCTGCTTCGATCTTTGGCTCTCCGACAATTGTTACTCACTGGAAATCAAACCACTCAAGTGTATTCTCCAAGTGCTCATCGACGACTTCTTATAATCCTCTATTGGAGCACCAACAACCAAGATTAAAACATAATCAAAGCCTAGGATCATCTTGAAGTCGATCCATGTAAGTTTCTACACTATTCTCACCTTTACTTAATTAATTTTGATTAATTAACCAGTTTTCCTAAGTTTAGAATTAGAAAACATTAAAAAATAGGTTAATAATCTAATTAAATCATCTCTAAGTGGAGTTTCCATAAACGGTTTATGGGTTTTGGAAAATTCATGCATTCTAGCCTCACCACCAAATTTCGTGGCTAGGACACATCTAATGCTACAAAAACTAACACTACATCTTGGCAAGGATTGTGTTCTAGTGTTGCACACCTTGCCACAACACTATGTCTTTGTATCATCTCCTGTCACGCTACTGATGTCTGGATTTTGCTACCCACCAACCACTGCGCAACTCTGATGTTGCATCGGTGTCGCTGCTGACACTGCTCTACTTCGGCCAACTTTGCGACTCCCTCTCATCTGTTGTTGTCGTAACTGCAACTACTTCAACTGAGAAGCCTCCAAAATACTGAATCATTTGTATTCAGTATGATGCATCTGTCTCTCGTGAGTCCTGACTGCTACTAGCTATTGCACTGTCTACTAAAGTATCTACGTTGTTGCTGACTCTGAACTGGGCCACCTGCTCTGTTGTCAACATTGCGTGCCTCACATCTGATTGTTACTAGTCTGCAACTATCACTCTGGTACTGACTGCATCAACTGCCACTGATCCATCCTACTACCCAATATTGTGAGCACCGTAGCCAAGTAATGATCGATGAGGTGGACTCCACAAGGACCCTATTGTCACACAAAGTGTCTGGGCACCGCGACAACACTCAGAGTAAGGGTTGTCACTCTAATCCTTACTCCATTTAGACTCTCTCCTAGACAAGTCAAGGGGGGTAGTCCCTAAGGTGAATGGATGAGGGTAGCCTGTGGAACAAGGGCTCTAAGAGATTTTAAGGATGAACAACTAGATAAAGTTAAAGCAAGTATCAGTGAATTAAGATAGATAGATTAAAATAAGACACAATCACAAGTTATAAATGACTACAAACCAATGCCTTTAATATTTGAATTAACCATAGACCTAATTCATTGGATTCGTCTTAAACCCCTTGCGAATCCCGAATCCGGCGAATCCGACACGATTCGGTCCGGATTCGTGTCCAAATCACAGGACACGTCGTGTCCGAGGGCGTGTCGCGATTTTCAGGGTCGTGTTGCGATTTTAGGACACGTGTCCAGTTTCCAAGACTCGCTAAGCTCAGTGCGGGAAAGAAAAGGGCGTGTTTGCTGATTAATATTTTCATTTGGCAAGTGATTTGTGCTATTGTAGCAAGGAGTAGAGCATTTTGGCAGCTTCATGATCAAGTCTAGGCCCTAGTATTGATATGTTATTCATGGTAATGTTAAATTCTTAAAATAAAGAACCCAAGAAAATTTTCCAAAAATCTTTGATTACATCGATATATTCTGCTTAAGATTTATCAGTAAAACCCTTAAAAAATATTATTTCCAAATTTAAAAATTAAGAAAGAAAAAACCTTGGAATGCAAAAATCTGGATAGAATCCCTGCAAAAAATGATTGAGGCCAGATCTCACCCTCCAGGGCCTAGATCTAGCTTCAAATCAAACTTCACCTTCAGATCTGCAACCTATATCTCAAAACAAAAAACACCCAAAACCCAGATATATAAAAAATTAAATAAAACCCCAGAAACCCAAGTAAGAAAACCCAAAAACTTTACAGATCTATGCACAGGAATGGAAGATCTATCAAATCTGGGAAGTGTGAGTCCAACTCCGCTCCCAGATCTGATAATCTAAGGCTCTTAACAGCCAGATTCAACAAATTCACACATAAAAAATTAATTTTTTAAATTTAAAAGGAGGTACTTAGCTCAAAACCCTTCATGCATCACAAATAAAAATCTTATTATAAGCTCGGGATCAAATTAAGTTAGGTTCTTCAGAAAACACAGATCGAGAGTTCGCTGGTCCAACTGAAAACTTCCCCGAACGCCCGATGATCTAAAAAATCAAGGTTTTCCTACAAAACTCAATCCAGTCATCAAAATAGAGCGAGTAAATGATAATAAAATTCAGATAAATAAAGATACATGCTATTACATTTAAAACTTAAACTATCACTTAAACCTTAGCGATTGAGCAAGATACTTGTACTGAAATCACTCTTTCTGAAGCTATCATGAATGGCTAAAAACATTTACGCATGAAAAAGACACATCTTACAGTATTTCCGTGAACAGTAACACCGGCGAAAATTAACCCCAAAGTCCTTCTTTATTATTCAGAAAAAGATTACACAAGAGTTTTTCGCTTAGCACACAACTCAAAGATCGAATAGATCAACTGACAAATGACTTCCTATTTAAAAATGAATCCTCCAACGAATAGTTCAAGAGATCCTCGTCAAAGAAATCTCGACCGTTGATGAGGATTAAAATTTCTTTTAAAATCATCGTCGAAATATTAAATTCTTGAAAAAATTCGAATTTTTCAATTAAATGAATTTTAATTAACTCAAAATAAAAATAAATTGAGTTAATTTCCTCAAAAATTTGACTTTGACTTAACCCCTAGAGACCAAAGGCCTAAAATTTAGCAAAATAATTAATTTACCTTAGTCCGGGACCTTTTAAAATTTGATTTTTTAAGGACCACCGAATTTTGCCTTTGAAGAATTTAAATTTACCTAAGACCTAGAGTTAATTAAATTTTTGGCTTAGGATTTTAATTAATTTTTAGCTAAAAATTTTAACTAATTAACCTATGAAAGGATAAATTATTTTTCCAACCCTCAAGACACTTTACATCATGTTTTTCATATTTTTTACATCATAAGGAGGAAAAACCTAATTGTGATAGACTCTCACAGACTACCCATTTCTGCGACACAAATATAATCCAACACACCAAGCAATTTGTAATAAAATAACCTAATCAAATAGTTAGGATTATTCCCAAATCACTTTTACATAGACTCGATCTATAACACCAGGACTCACCTAAGATCCCAATGACAAAATACATTCCGGCTTTGAGGTGAGACTGAAGGAAAACTTTGCCGACCATTCGATAATGGATTGATGAGACAAAAAACCTCCCAGAATGTAAATCATCACCAGAAAAGTAGGTTTACCTAGGCCATTACATGCATGACACGGTTCTGCTGAGATTATTTACATCATATATATGCAAAATGGGTTTACATTATAACATGATGATCAGGTTTATGACAATAGCTAAACGGCACAGACACATCAATCAAGCGCTATCCCTTTTGCGAAAAAAGGGGATGTACTACTATGGGTCATTGACATGTGGTCAACAGACCCTGCCCAATCTTTGTAGCTCTATGGGGCTACAGCACCAAATCACCCCACCTCACTCCTCAAGGTATGTCTACAAACCTAGATAACCGGATTCGTCCTATAGGCCCCACGAATCCCGAAACCAGCGTGTCCGACGCGATTCTATCCAGATTCGTGTCCAAAAACAATGACACGTCATGTCCTTTTCTGACACGTCGAATCCGACTGCGTGTCGCGATTTTCATCTGCGTGTCACGATTTTGGGAATCGTGTCCTGTTTCCAGGACTCGCTAAGCTCAAAAAGCGACCTGCGCGGGTATGAAAAGGGTGTGTTTGCTCATTACAGCCACGCATATTTTCATTTGGCAAGTGTTTTGTGAGCTGTTGGCAAGTGGAGAAGGGTTTGCAGCAGGGACTAAAGCATTCAGCAAGGAGAATCGACCACCAAGTAAGTGCATTTATGATCTCACTGTTTCACTGTGTTCTGTATTTGGCACTATCTAGTTTCTCTCATATAGGTTGTGGTCCAACTTGATATGGATTCAAGTAAGGACGGTTAAGTTTATACCTTGTGCGCTAGATATATGTTGTTTTTCCTATTCTTTTGTTTATATCTGGAATCTATTTAATTATGTGTATTGTTACACTCTATATTTTGGCACTCATTTTTGGTGGATATCGTTTAAAAAAACAATTTGATAATACTATCCTGCTTGTGTATATTGAGGTCATGGATGTTAACCATAGTTACAGGACTTGTGTATAGGTTTATAGCTATGTTTGTCAAATTGTGTTTTCTTGATTAAAATTTATCACATCTACTCCCATCATGTATGTCTTTTTTTCGTGCTTTTTGTGGAGCTGTGGTTGTCCCGAGCAAGTATAATTGCTGCTGTGGTGGTCTAAATATGTGGTTTGAGTTATCAAATATTATTATATTATCCAACTGTGCTTTCTTGATATGGTCAACCATATCTAGTCCTGTCATGTATGTCTTTCTTCCATGCTTTTTCTGGCAGCTGCTGCTGTCCTGAGCGAGTAGAACTGCTACTATGGTGGTATGAATCTTTTGTAAATTGTTTCCATTATTTCCCCGTGTTTAAAATAACCCCTACAAGAGAGTAATTTTGTTCTAAATAGTTCCATCTCTATTCACAGCAATTGCTTATGATTGCAAGGTGACCAATACAGGGGGTTTTGTGAGTTTGTGTGTTAAATGTGACTAGCATTTCACCTCCATTTTTTTGCATTTCTTACAGCAGTTTGTATATGATTTTTTATTTACAAATTTGTCCATGCTTTGTTCATTTCTTTTACAGGTAACAGTATTCATGGCTCAATCAAGGCAGCAGTTAGGGGGCAAAGGAAGGGCAAGAATGTCATGGGTGGAAATGCCCCTCCTCCCCCAATATCATCAGAGTCTGCTGCAAGTAATGTTGAGGGAAGAGGACCTAAAGACAATGATAAATATCCATTGTGGAAATATGTCACAAGAGAGGATGGGCCAAACACCAAGGGAAAGGGAGGAGGAAATGTGCAATGGAAATGCAACTTTTGTAACATTTCTTTCAAAAGCACATATTACCGTGTGAAATCACATTTGTTGGCTTTACCTGGTTGTGGGATTGGAGCTTGTAGTGCTGTTTCTTCACAAAAGAGAAAAGAATTGAAAAAGGAGGTCAATGTTGGTATGGAACATGTGGCTTCAAAATCAAAAAAATCCAAGAATGAAGACCCCCTTCCATTTTTGAGGAAAACCACCACCAAATTTCCATTTGAAAGTTCTACTTCTACTGGGGGACAAGCATCAAAAAGAAGAGCACTTGGTCCAATGGACAAGATTTTCCAAAAAGAGAGACGGGAAGAGCTTGATCTCACCATTTCCTTCTTCTTCTATCAAAACTTCATATCATTTAATGTTGCACGTTCACCTCTACTTACTGAGATGTGCCGAGCTCTAACTCAAGGGGCTTCAGCAAGGTATGCGCCTCCTGGGTTAGGGAATCTGAGAACCACATTGTTGACGAAGGTAAAAAAAAGAGGTGCAACAAATGCTTGAGCCTATTGTAGCATCATGGCCAACATCTGGGGTTACCATTGTTTCTGATGGATGGACAGATCCGGCATGACACCCAATCATCAACTTCATGGTGTCTTCCTTGAGTGGTCCTGTTTTCATGAAAGCAGTGGATACACTTGGCGAATACAAGGATGCACAATTTATGGGTGAGTTATTTATTAAAGTTATTTAAGATGGAGGTGTTGATTCTTGTGTGCAAATCATTACAGATAATGCACTTGTTTGCAAGGTTGTTGGCATGATTTTGGAAGCTAAATATCCACAAGTGTTTTGGACGCCTTGCATTGTCCATTCATTGAACTTAGCACTGAAATCCATTGCTTCTGATGTGCTTTGGATTGGAAGCATTATTGAGGATGCAAGACATATCCGTAACTTTGTGCAAAATCATACAAATGCCCTCACTATCTACAAGGAGTACAGCAATCTATCATTGTTGAAGATTGTTGATACACGGTTTGCATCTTCATTCATGATGTTGAAGAGGTTGAGGGGGGTCAAGACCGCTCTTGGGTCCATGGTTATTTCTAAGTTTTGGTCTTTTTGGAGAAAGACAGATCAGGCAGACTCTAAAAGAGTGAAGGACACAGTGTTAGATGATGCTTGGTGGGAGAGGGTAGATCTAATTATTCGGATCATGGACCCTATCATTTCTTTGCTTCGAGTTGTAGATACAGACAAACCCATCCTAGGAGAGGTTTATGAGGGATGGGATTCCATGATTGAGTCTGTGAGGAGCATTATTTTACAGAGTGAGTGCCCCAAGTATGAGACATCACCAAAGGCCTTTTGTGATACTATACAGAATATTCTTGTCAGCAGATGGGACAAGAATTGTACACCTTTACATTGTTTGGCTCACTCATTGAACCCCAAATACTACAGC
>APFE030036892.1:61629-101945 GCA_000404065.3 Pinus taeda | reverse complement strand
ATATATATAGATAACGAATCCTACGTGTCCTGTTCCGGGGGGTCAACGTGTCCAGATCCGACACCACGAATCTCGAATCCTACGTGTCCCGAATCCCCGTGTCAGGTAACTTAGCTACGAACATAGCAAGCTCTTCCTCTAGCCTAGAGAAAAGCTTGTCTAATTTCGCAGATCTTACCTGTTGGTCGTGCTTCTGCTGCTTGTCCTTCTTCCTGAGAGGACATTGAGTACTGTAGTGGCCAAACTTGCTACCCCTGAAGCACTTGACCTTTGACAGGTCCTTTTTCTTCCTCTACTCTCTGTGCCCCTGACTGGGACCCTTAGATGTGAGGGCCACATTCTCCTCCTTCAGACCCTTCGATTCACTACTACTATTGCCACTAATGGAGCTCTTTAGAAGAGCTCGCCTCAACTCCTTCTACTGCAAGTCGGACCACATCCTATCCCATTCTGGTAGCTTGTCTCTGCCCAATATACTTTGGATGAAGATTTGCCAATCCTCCGAGACACTATTCAATGCCAATCGCACTAGCTCTGTTGGTTGAGGTGTTGCCCCACAAATACAAGTTGATCTCGAACCTCCTAAATCTTGGTGAAGAAGGGATCTATGCCTTCCCCTTTCTACTCATTTTTTCTTCCATAAACATCTTTCGTTGCTCGGAAGTACCTTGATATAGTTGGGCGAGAGCATTCGACATCTGTTTGGCAGTATCTTTACCAGATATATGCAAAACTATATGGTCCCAAACACCATCCAGGATAAATCGCTTCGCCTTCACTATTTCCCTCTGGTATTCCTTCAACTAATCCGCATCCTAGGGAACTACCACAACATTATTTATGTAGAGCTTCAGGCCATATTCATCTAACGGGACAAACATCTTAGCCTTCCAGATGACATAGTTAAAGGAACCCTCCAACTTATCCTGATGTCTAAGCCCTGTCGTGGCCATCTCTAAATCTGTTGAAAACTCCCTCTTTCCCTGTGCTTGGTTGTCAATTCTGCGATACACACTCCTTTTTGGAGTGAGAAAATCTGCACTCAACTACTACCAATCTACTGCTGTAAAAATCGAAATTCTGAGACTCGAAGTTACCTGAGAGAAATTTTCCCTCTATGTTTGTTTTTCTCTTCCACCCGACACTGGTTCTACTACTGCAAAAGCCCTTTGTGTCCAAACATGGAATCTGCTCAATGAAAATTTGGGTTGTTGTTGCTCCCTCTGACTGGTGGAATCACTATTCTGGGCAACTCGAATTTTCTACAACCCTACAACTAAAAATCAATCTTTTTCACTAGCAATTCAGCCTGCATGTCAAGGAACAATGCAACCTCTAAGAATTTTGGCCTATTTCTCCCTCTGAGCAGCGAAATTCTTTCCTCCGCTTCTAAGCTTCTTAATTGATCACTTGCGCTCTAATACCATCTGAAAATTTCATATATCACAACAACTGGAAATTATTTTCCTAAATGTTAATTTATTTAACAATTTATTTGTAGTTTGCTACGGAAAATACCAAATAATTCACACTATGATTTTCACAAATAAATACTACAGAAGACAATAGCGCTGGAAACTGAGAAAATCTAGCACACACATAAAAATATGACAATTATTTTTAGAAAAATGTCCCTGGAAAAAACCCAACTTGGAAAAATCGGTGCAACAGCTGAGGGTGTTATTATGATGCAGAGTTGAAATTCTAAGTACAATCTATGGATGTCCAACTAGAAATCCAAACTGCAAGTATCTGACAGAAATAATTAGAGAAAAAATTATCTCACCCTACTAGCAATCCCGACACTGGCTTCTCAAGAAAAAATTGGTCCTCCAAACCCCAGCATAGGCCCTCTACACAGTCCTCACGTTGCCTCTCACACATGTGGCTCGAATCTGCTTCTAAGCAAGTTGTCTAGCCTACCTCTGTTGTTGGAAGTAACTCTCCAACCCTCTGAAAGACTTTCCCGGCCTCTAGAAATTGAATCCACTTTCTTCCCAGCTAAATCGAACTGCTCTACTTCAGCGATTGTACTGCTTCTGCATGGATCACTTATGTCACTTGTTGCTGCCTCTCTGGATCTGGAAAACTTCTTTCAGGTCACTGTCCCTGCCCCTCACTATCTTTGCTTCGATCTCTAGCTCTCTGGAAAATGATCTGCCAAGGAAATCAAACTACTCAAGTGTATTCTCCAAGTGCCCATCAACTTCTTCTTATAATCCTCTATTGGAGCACCAATGGCCAAGATTAAAACTTATTCAAAGGTTAGGATTATCTTGAAGTCGAATCATGTAAGTTTCTAGACTATTTTCACCTTGACTTAATTAATTCTAATTAATTAACCAGTTTTCCTAAGTTTATACTTATGAAATATTAAAAAATAAGTTAATAATTTAAATAAGTCGTCTCTAAGTGGAATTTCCAGAAACGATTTCTAGGTTTTGGAGATCTTATGTATTCTAGCCTCTCCACCAAATTTCGTGGCTATAACACATCCGATGCTAAAAGAACGAACAGATGGTGCAAATGCCCCATGCGCCTATGCCATAACTCCCTTAACTCCCTGCCTAACTCACAGCTCCCTCTGATGGTTAATGTTGCAGCTGTCTCAAACTGCAATCTGTACAGGCTCTTATGCCCAACCCCAATTTACAAATGTAAGATGTTGGACTAAAAATAGATATTACATCTTTAGCAAGTTCAAAAATTTTGATCGTAATATATTGCTCACACAGATTCTAAAACACAAATGTTCACAAGGGTGTAGGGTGCATCATAATAAACAACTATATATTTGAAAGAATTTTCAAGTATTAATTTTGCAGCTGTCTCAAACTGCAATCTGTACAGGCTCTTATGCCCAACCCCAATTTACAAATGTATGCTGTTGGACTAAAAATAGATATTACATCTTTAACAAGTTCAAAAATTTTGATTGTAATACATTGCTCACACAGATTCTAAAACACGAATGTTCACAAGGGTGTAGGGTGCATCATAATAAACAACTATATTTGAAAAAAAAAATCAAGTAGAAGTGGCCTCACTATGGCTATGAAAGAAGATAATTTACCAGTGCCTGATCAGGAAGTTGCTGATTCTTGCTCTGAACCTGTAAACATTAAATACGCAATTCCTTCAATTTTACTCTCAGTGCACTCAATCATATAGAATAACCAATGCCATGTCTTGATAATACACCAACCGAGAAATTGTTCAAGTTTAAATCACCTGCATACACAAAGAAATGACAACCAGGGAAATTACATGTTAGTTATAGGGATGCCAAAGTCATCTTCTACCAGCAAATCCACTACCAGAACAATGCCCATTTGTATTTTTGTATCGCTACCATTGTGTTGCAGATAAATACTAGGTAAAATGAGTTAACAACAAAGCCTCTATAATACAAATGTTACCAAATAAGCTAAAGAATAATTAGGAATCTAGTGCTCAAGAAAGATTCAAATATTAATGGAGAAGAATGACCAAATGCAGTAATTTGGACACTGGAATAATAAATATGCATAGTGAAAGGATGGTATATTTTCTTACAGCTTTTGTCCACTCGCAAGATGGATTATTATAACCAGTAGCATAAATTTAATTTTCCCTACTCTGATTAAAATTTAATTTGAAATTCATTGTCCAAAAAATCAGCTTGCAAGTTTTCCCAGAAAAAGCTTTTGCTGCTATTGGATCACTGAATGTGCCAAACATTTCTAATGTAACAAAGATGCCAAAGTGCTAACTACAGACCCCACAGCAATATAAATTTATCATGAACAGTATCTTCCCTTGGATTAGACTTGGTCTGTGTGAACTCTCAAAATGAATCAATATCCCGATTATGAAATGCCCTACTTAAGTAGTTTATATGTATTAGAATCACCAAGTGATAATCATCATGAACAAAAGGCAAGCAAAAATGTTGCAAATTCAAACACTTTCAATCCTAAAGGTATCCATTGCCTGAGGATATCCCTAAAAGGCTACATGCATATGCATACAGCAACTAAGAGGCATAAAATGTTATGACTCTTAACCAATGTTGATAACATCAGCAATTATAATTGTAGTACTCCAGTATTGAGTGTGAGTTTTAACTTTTATAAGAGTTAAAATTGTTCCAAGTATAAAGACTCCATAACTGTACTCTAGAGTTTGAGTGAGTTTAATTGTTAATTGTTAAAATTATGATAAGACGACTTAATAATTAACCCACATAACCTATAGTTATCGAAGTCAATTCTCCCATTCCTATTTTATAAGAAAGGATAAATGAAGCATATGGATTCAACACACAGTTTGTTTAGTTGTATTTTGTTCTATGAGTGCTTCAAGCTATGCATTTTCTTCTCTCTAGGTATATAAAACTTTGACTTGCTATGCAACTGTTGAAAATAGTAGCAAAAAAGGTCCTTCTTTGACTTGTACCTTAGTCAAAGAGACCAAAACCACTTTTTCGTTAGCATGCATGAGTTCCTAAAAGTTAGGGCAAGTTCCTATAAATTAGGACAGTTCATGAAGCAGTTTGACTGATGCCCTGGAGTGGGAGGCTCAGTTTGTTGTCTCCTAGTGCAAGTTAGTTTTGGAAATTGACATGCGAAGAGTCTCGGTTCTAAATTGGGACTACAGGAGTTACAAGAGTCAGTTTGACTCAGTTAAGTCATCAATCACTAGTTCAACTTCCAAAAATAAAACTTGCCAAATTTAGCCTATTCGAAAATCTTATAAGGAGGATAAAGGCACAGATTTGATTCATTGTTTTGTGAGCACGAGTTGGTGAGACAAGGCAATAGACAGCACGAGTTCATGTGCAGAAGCTTGTGTGTGGGAAGGGCGTACTAAGGAGAAACCTGTGCACAGTTCATAAAGGAGAATTTCCTTGGGATTCGTGCAAGGAAATAGGGAAGCAGGATCAAGGTTCTTGCAAGGTGTTTCAGCTTAAGACCAGCAGAGGGAACAGGACTGTTTTTCTATTGAAACAAGGTTGTAGTGTAAGAGAATTATTGCTCAAAATTCTATCAATAAAATTCTCCAAAAAGCAAAGGGTTTTCCCAGTTGGGTTCCCTGTAAATATAGTGTTTTTTTCATTGTGTGGCTGTGTTTATTTTTGTTCCTATCCCACTGCAAACACGTTAGAGAAATTCTGACTTACTGAAAAGAAACTAGTTTTCAGATTGTTTATTAGAGCAGTTGAAGAATTTCATGGATTTTCTACATGGCATCAGAGCATGAATAAATGCATTCATCACAAGTGTGAATTCATCATAGAAGAAGGATATCTGATCTTAAGTAGTCGCAGCAACTATAGGAGTTTTTTCAAGAGGAGGAGGACGAGTTGTTTTGGGTTCTTTCTGTGCTTGAAGAAGACCGAGTTTAGGGCAGTTGCAGGCAGACGTTGGGGGCAGATCTGTGCATGGTCTTGGGTGCCAATATTCTTCAGAACTGGCCGTAGGTTCTGTGCAATTTTTGGGAAGAGGGTGAAAGGCTGAGCTCCTGGAGGGCCGTAAGGTCTAACTACGATCTGGAACAAGGGCCAAGTAAGTCTCAAGGTCAGCACAATAGGGCTAGGTAGAAGAGAGGACCGGGCAGTTCTGAAGGTGGATTCGAGGCTGAGTAGGAGGGTTGTAGCAGCTGCTACAGGTAGATGTAATCAGGGCTGTAATCCACAGAAGCTGGTGCACAGACCGAGGTGTTTTAGAGAGGGAAAGAAGTCTTATTTCAAGAGGTATGTATGTCCTTCCGTGTTAATGGTTTGCTAGATTGATGGTGTCCAGTTTGGAAGCTTAAGAGCAGATTGGAGGGATGCTAGAAGGTGTCCGTTGAGCCCTAAGTTCAGTCCTTGTGAAGGACTGCAAGACTGGTAGGAGAGGCAGAATTATTGGAGCTAAAATTTTAAGGACTAAAGTGCAGCCAAGCTGGCTAGTGAATCAGCCCTAGTTCACACATGTTGGAGAGCTCTCTGGGAAGTAGAATGGAGTTCCAAGGGTTGAGATCAGACCACTGTTTAGAGGGAGCATCGAACTTCGTTCCATGGAAAGGGAGGATCTGGAGAGTTTGTCAAAAATGCTATAATACCACCACAAGATCCCCAACAGTTGACCCAACATTGAACATACTAATGATATCAAGGCAAGGAGGATTATTCTAGAAGGGGTTAGAATTCATATAGTTCCTAATATCCATGAGAAGAAGACAGTTTATGAGATGTTCAAAACTATTTTAAAACTATATAAGAGTTCCAGTGACACTAGGAAGCTTGCTCTTAAGGAGAAGCTAAGGACCATCAGGATAAGCAAAGAAGAGCCCATAACCACATATCATGCGAGGTTCACTTATGTTCGAGATGAGCTAGGTCATGTGGGTGAAGTTGTATCCGATCATGACCTTGTGAGTTTAGCCTTACTGGGACTTTACATGTCTTGGTATGGCTTCCAGGATGTTGTCAGTGGTAGAAAGAATTTTCCCAATTGGGAAAGGTTTTGGACTGATTGCGTTCACGAAGAGATTCGGAGAGGGACCAGAGATGGTAGATTGATGAACATGGAGGACAAGAACAACTTTGTTCTGGCAAGCAAAGGTAAGGCCATGGGCAAGGAGGCCCAAAGAGTGGCCAATTCAGTCAGAAAGGCAAGAAGAAAGATCTAAGCAAGATCATGTGCTCCCATTGCCATGTGTTTGGACACTATGTGACTAAGTGTCCTAAGTGGAAGAAGGATTCCAGTAAGGATCATGTAGATGCATTTTCTGCCTAGTTTGAGAAAGATTTCCAATTGATTGCTTGCATGGCAAGCTCAGCAGATAACAATATATGGTATATTGATTCAGGAGCATCCTTCCACATGACCAAGAACAGGATGAGTTTCAGCCACATGAAGGAGAAGGACATGCAGTTCCAGACTAAGCTAGGAAATAATGGTCAGTCTACAACTAGAGGAGTTGGTACTATAAATTCTCAGAGGGAGTCAAGTAATCCTCTTCATCTCAAAGATGTTCTCTATGTTCCAAGATTCAAGCAGAATCTTGTTTCGGAAGCTACCCTTGAGGACAAGAAATATGATATCATCTTCAGCAGAGGCAAGGCATACCTCTAGCACTTAGTTTCTGGATATAAGAAGTAGATAGGTGTCAGGGTGAAGAATCTCTACAAGTTGCAGGTAGAGACTAGTGTAGCCTTAAGCAGCAAGGTAGTGAGAGCTCAAAGTAGAGAAGGATGGTTGAGCGAGAGCAGGATAGAGCTCTCAAGATGGAGCCTCAACTAATATCTCAGTTTGAGTCTAAGCTAGTTGGCAATTGGGGTGACCAACAGGATGATGAGGAGCATAGCCCAGGGCGAGTGGAGGCAACCACTCAATCAATGAATCCCAATATAGGGAGAGTTTGAGCCAAGTGGGCAAAGGATTTGTTTAAGGGAGATCAGGAGAGAGTTCGATCTTCTAGTATCACCTTCAACCCGAGGAAGCAACCACAAAGGTACACAGGGTACATGGCACTTATGATTGACATGATAGACTCGCAGAGCATGGTGGGAAAGAACAGGTCTCCAAATCAAGTTCCATAGAAAAAAGCAGGGAATTCTTCTAGTTCAAAGGGAGCAATTGCAGCAGCAGAGAACGTGGTAGTATTGGAGACAGATCCAAGTGGACAAGGTTCTTTTAGAGGCACATTCCTTGCTAAGAAGGAATGTTGAAAACAGTAGCGAGAAAGGTCCTTCTTTGACTTATGCCTTAGTCAAAGAGACCACAGCAACTTTTTCCTTAGCATGCACAAGTTTTGATAAATTAGGTCAGTCCATGAAGCAGTTTGACTGATGTGTTGGAATGGGAGGCCCAGTTTGTTGTCTCCTAGTGCGAGCGAGTTTTGGAAATTCACATGCGAACAGTGTCAACTCTAAATTGGGACTAGACGAGTTACAAGAGTCAATTTGACTCAATTATCTCATCAATCACTAGTTTGACTTCCAAAAATAAAACTTGCCAGATTTAGCCTATTTGAAAAGCTTATAAGGATCCTTCCCATGTCAAAATATGTATCTAGGTTCAGTCTTCATAATGACATATGTAATGTTGATTTTATGTATTCAATGGAAAGAGAAAAACAAATTTATTATTATTGTTCTTGAGGCATGGGTTTCATGCTCAAGGGAAATTTATTTTAGGTTAAGCTCCCATTGAGAGCTTCTAGGATTTGTCATTGAGTCTATAAAGTCAAAAGAGTCATTGTCTGTTAGAAATCGAGGGCAAATTGTAGACGTGATTTTAATATTTGATTTCTCTGTTACCTTGACTCTTTCTTATGAGATTAGATTAATTCATCATTATTATTATCATGTTTTGTTTATCATAAAGATACGGGACAAACAAGAAGATCACAATGCGAACAATAAAAGACACCAAATATAGGCTCCACGCCGGGTGCAAAACCCCTCAACAGGGGAAAACCCAGAGAACTCTTTTCTTATAGAATCAATTCAATGAACTTCCAAGACCTTAGACCCAAGACAACTCACCAAGATTAGGCGAGCCACCAAAACAAATGCTCTGCTGTATAGACAAGGTCTGTTGCTTCTTCCTGCACCAATTCGAACCCCTATGGAAACCCTATCCTTCCACAAAAAAATTGCATATATGGCTTGTCAAGAGAGATGTATTCATCCAAAACAAAACAGAGAGAGAGAGATCTTTCTTCGTTGCCGCCTTATCTTCCTTCGCACTTCCTTTATTGCCTCAGACTTTATCCAAGAGATTCGATGTTCTTGATGTATCTAAAGGAGTTTGAATCCTCTTCTTTATTTAGGCTTTCTAGTGGGTACATGGGCCTCTTCTAGGCCGACTTTTAGGGTTGGTTGACTTGATCTTTGGTAGTTTCTAGACTTACCTTTTACACATAAAATATTTTTCTCTTTCTTGATACATGAGCCCTCACAGGGTCTTTACATCATGACTTTGACTTGACTCAATATTAAACTCCTAGAGCACTCAATGGGTGTTTGACCTAGGACAAATGACCCTGGGCAAGAAACCCACTTATAATAAATAATTTTTCTTTTACAAAATATTTTTCTTTCTCCTTCTCTTTTGAGTATAATAATTACACTATGTCATGATACAAATACAATTATGAAGACCAAAACTAGTTACAACTTTCAACATTGTCATGTATGAATAACCCTTCTTGGGCATGTTACATATTGTAAGAAAATTATTTGAGTTAAATTAGAGTCAAAAAGACGCTCCAAGACCATGTCAAACATGCCAGCATCAAGTCGGCTTCATGGAGCAACAAGTCAACCTAAGGACATGTCAAGTCGGCCTAATAGGAGGCAAGTTAGAGTTTAGGTGGCTAATGACAATCAAATCCAAATTTGAGGTTGATCTAGGGGGTAATCAACCAACAATCTCATGCCAAACAATCCCAAACCACTCAAATCTAAAAATTACCAATTGTTGTTGTAAAACATGAATAAAAGGTAGAAAATTAGGGCACTAAACAAGTTACAACAGCGATAAAATTTAAAGCTCAAAATGAGTTATATAATAGTAGAAAATAAGACTAATTTGCTAAAATAATGAATAAATTTAGGATTTGATCAACTTTTAAAATCTCAAAATTATATGGCATATAACAGCCAACAACAGCAAGACAGCTATCTCAAATTATGCAACAATATATATCAGTTAGCATTTCCTCAACACTGTCTCACTGCCACTTTCTTGCCTTTTTCTTGTTTTTTTATATTCCCTTTTCTTTTACTTCACTTCATAAAGTCCATTTTTCTTGCATATGCATTTTATTGCATATGGGGTTTGGGATAATTGTATTTAGTCCTTTTTAGATGTGTTTCATTGCATAGGACTTGGGGCAATAGCCTCATAGTGAGGGGGTGGATCTCAAGCCTCTGTGTCGCTTTTGACTTATCATTCATATCTCTTAATTTTCTTTTGCATTCTGGACAATATATCTTGCCCTTTCCTTTGTTATATTTTGGACCACTATCAACAACAGATGTTGCTACAGTGTTTGTTAACTTTTAAGTGCAAATTGCAAATTCACTATCTCATACAGTTATTTTACTCTTAAAAACATTCTCTATACAATAAACAAATTTCTATTGTAAATTAATTTCTGAAAACTACAAACAGAAAATAATTTGGCAACTTTAACTCAGCAATTTGCAGCATAATTTAAAACAGAAAATTACTCAGAATAATCACACAAAAAAACAACAAAAATTAACCCTCCAGCTTCTCATCATTTAATTTCTCAAAGAAATCATGGGCTACATGAAAATGGCCCTCAGATTTTACAAGGAAATTACAGCAAAACCTGAAATAAATTCTTTCAGCAAAATCAGCCACCCACTTGGCCTCCTCAAGCCCAAGTGCATCCACACGTGCAGACAGGAAAACCCTACGACATCACACATGGGCTCGGCCTACTCCAAAAACCCTCTTGACTCGCACATATGGCCTCCTTACTACAGAAAAATAATTGGTTGTCTCAAATGTATGGGTCCATCCTAATTTCTTCAGCTATAAAAAAGTCTCCTGCTGTCTTTTTCCTTCTTCTTCAGCCCTATGAATCTCTCAAAACACTTGCAATATTACTTTTGCAAATTACCCAAAAAATCTCTTTCTAAATTTCTCTCCCACTTGTGTTTAGTCTTCATCCTCTCCCTTAGGTTGCTTTTATAATTCTCCATAAGCCAAATCCCTGATCTCGAAAGTGATTAACGGCTAGGGTTAAATCCTAGCTTACTTTGATCAACAATAGAGATTAGATCTAGGTTACTTAAATAATTAATTATTTATCCTTAGAAAAACATTAGCCCAAAGTTTACAAAAATCAAATAATTAATCAACGTACTTTTCCTAAGTTAAAAATTAGGAAGGAGATCATACTAATTGCTCCTCTCAAACAACGAGCTAAAGAGGACTTCTCCTACATGCAAGACACCAATGTATGCAAAAGACCTTCTGAAGCTACAAAAATCAATAGTCCCTCATGGCAAGGAAGGGGTTCTCCACCACCCCTAGCTTATCCCTATAGAAAACAAACTTCCCCTTCACTAGGTGTTTGGTGAGAATATCTGCCACTTGCTCTACACCCAACCCAATATAAATTTGTGTAGCCTTGCAACTACACTCCACCAACTCTGACATACCTTAGTCCAAACTCCTTTGTAGCACAAAGATGCCTGAGCACATGCTTTGCTGCCACTCAATGAACCTTCCTCAGCTCCCCCATGAACTCGCTGAGTGTGTTCACAACAAAACAAATATCTAGCCTAGTGTTGACAAAATATATCAAGGACCCTATCAACTACCTGTACAAGGTGAGATCCACCAACTCATTCTCAAAAGCATTAAGCTTCCTCAGGTTGGTAATCATAGGTGTCAACATCAGTTTGCAACCCTCCTGTTAATTTTAGGGCTAGATTGTCCTTTGTTATAGATAATTACATTTACAAATTTTTCATTTATTACATTCACCCCATAATACCATAACATCATTAGCAATTATGTAGAAAGAACAATAACATCAACAATGCAGTGGAACAATAAAGAACAATGGAAGAAAAGCATACACAATAGAGACACTAAGAGCTAGGTCCGAGACTAGGGCAAAACCCCACAAGGGGGAAAACCTAACCAGATTCTTCTTCTTAGATATTCATCAATTGTTCAGCTGAGATACAAAGTACAAATATCATGAGACATTAATCATATTAGGCCACCTAGGGCCAATTTAGCAACAGTTATATCATATTGTCTTAGTCAATGTCATATCAAGGATACCCTACCATACATCAAAAAAGCATCATTTGTCATTTCAAGGTCACTGCAAGGTCCACTGTCATACATGATGT
Source organism: Pinus taeda (assembly GCA_000404065.3). Taxonomy (NCBI): domain Eukaryota; kingdom Viridiplantae; phylum Streptophyta; class Pinopsida; order Pinales; family Pinaceae; genus Pinus; species Pinus taeda. The sequence continues at coordinate 90,070 of APFE030036892.1, read as the reverse complement.
TTGTCATATAACCCAATAGCAGTTTATCCATCCTACATTGTCATGTATCATTATCAATAATCTCGTAAGCATAGGTATGGTTGTCATATGTCACTGTCATGTAAATCATGACAGTGACAAATCATTTTCTCACTATTTTATAGATCACTGTAATAGTTATACATCACAAGGGTCCTATTATCAAGAATGTTGTCTCACTATAATAGGTCTCAGTCATGATTATCTAAACGCTACCCAAACAATTGAGAACAATAGAAAGTAGATGTAAACCACATAAATATATAATGAAGACCAATACGAGTTTCGAGCCATTGTTGACATATGTATATATAGGCCAATGTCCCATTCGAACCACAAATGAGCCATTGTAATAAACCAACTACAAAGTACGAGCTACAAGAAGCTACATCACATTACTATTGACATGTGAGCTACATGAACCACCATAGAATGCTTGTGAAAATTCTTGAATATAACACATCAAAAACCCCTACTACAATTTCTAGTTTACTATCTCCTACTTGTTCTTTACATTAACAAGTTATTTAATTGCATAAACATCGAAGTAAACACAAATGCAACCTTCACAGATATACGGATCATGCACTGAAGTAAACAGAAACAATAACACAAGGGACACCATTATTTTTGGACAACCATCCCCGGAAAAACCCAATGCGGGAAAATCGGTGCAGCATATATGAGGGCTTTATTATTAAGCAGATTTCGTGAATACAACGAGGGTGCTAGAATTGGCTCCCCGAGCAAAGAATGTCCTCGACAGTAGTACTTGTATCTGAAGACAGATATTCCGGCAAATCAGCAACTGGATGATCAAACCCCCCATTGACTCTGGTTGTTCCTTGTGCTGGACAACGAAAGTTCCTCCAAGTACTGCTTAGGAACTGCGTCACCCTCTCTCAACTGATCTACTCTCAGTCTTCCCCACAGAATTCCCCGGTGTTAGCCTCTACAGCCTTCAGCACTGCCTGCGTCAGCCTCTACGGCCTTCTGCATCCTCTGCGTCAGCTCCTGTTGCCTCTGTGTCAACCCTTCTAGGGCTTGCACTGTCTCTCCTGCACTACATTGTCCCTCTGCTATGTATTCTTCAGCGTCGGATGAAAATCCCTTATTGAACTGCCCCTCGCTACAACTGATCACTAACTCGATTTCCTCAACAAACCTCGCCCCAAAAAATCGAATTCTTGATCTCCCTTGGTGTGTCTCCAACTAACCATCAAGCCTCCTCTTATACTTTTCCTGTTGACGATTCAACGGCCGAGATTAAGTCCCTGATCAATGGCTAAGATTAGAACTGGGTTGATCCTAGTCACTTAGAACTTTCTCACCCATTTTATATTAATCCACATTAATATTTTTATTTTCCTAAGTTTAGACTTAGGGACCCATTAAAAATATTAATTATTTTAATATCTCTTCATCCAGGTGGAATTTCTCCAAACGATTTCTGGGTCTTGGTGATCTCATGTGCCTTAGCCTCTCCACCAAATTTCATGGCTAAAGCACATCCGATGCTACCCAAAATCAACACTCCCTTTTAGCGAGGAATGTGCTCTAGCAATGGTGAATCCGATGCTACCCAAAATCAACACTCCCTCTTAGCAAGGAATGTGCTCTGGCAATGCTTCACCATAGAAGCATCACATTGATCCTCCGCATCGGTCCTCTGTGCTGATGCTTGGCTTACTGCCCCACATCTACTACACTACTGCTTCCTGTACTACTGCCCATGACACTGCCACTACCACTGCTACATTTGTATTGCAGCTCCCTCTCAACATGTTGCCCATAGCATTGCCACTGCTAACTGTTGCACTGCAACTCAGTTACCGAGAAGTGAGTAACTGCCTTCACCCAACTACTTACACCCTGGTCAATCTAGAAGCCTCGTGATGTTGAAGCCACCTCTGTTGCTATCCTGTGCTCCCTCTGCTGCCACTGAGTTGTTGCAACCTCTTATGTCCCTCTTGCACTGCTACAACCTCCATTGCGCTGCTACAAACTTCTACACTCTAGCATTGCTTTGCCGCTCCGTCACACCTTGCTCCACCCAACACCTCTCATCATGCTATTGTCGTTAAGGGCTCCCGTAGCTGTATGTGATCCAAGAGTTTGGGCACGTCAAGGATTCTGCCCCTCTTTTGTAGTCCTCTCGACTACAGCTCAATGTCTCCCCACTTCTTCTCTAGAGGCGCATGAGCACTCATGGCACAATCGCCATCAGTGTCGACATCCTTCTCCGCCTTTGCAGGAGCAGCCTTTGAGTCGAAAGCTTCTCCCTTGCCTTTCTTCCTGCGCACTAAGAGGCATAATATCCCAACTCCCCACAGTTGAAGCACTTGACCTTGGAGATATCTTTCTTCTTCCTCTTCTAAACCATCGCCATCAGTGTCGACATCCTTCTCCGCCTTTGCAGGAGCAGCCTTTGAGTCGAAAGCTTCTCCCTTGCCTTTCTTCCTGCGCACTGAGAGGCATAATATCCCAACTCCCCACAGTTGAAGCACTTGACCTTGGAGATATCTTTCTTCTTCCTCTTCTCAACCCCTTGTTGTCCCGCAGGTGCTAGAGCTACATCCTCCTCTTTCGTGATTCGAACTCCCTTACCGCTACTCCTCGCCTTGGTCAATCTCCTGATCTCTTCCTGTCGAAGAGATGCCCACATCTCCTCCCAACTGGGGAGAGTCGCTTTGCCCAAAATGCTTTGGAAAAACGTCTCCCAGTCCTCAGAGACTGCATTCAAAGCAGTCTTGACCATGAACTCTGGATCTAGTGTAGACCCCACGAAAGTAAGTTGGTCACGAATTCCTTTCTGCATCTGATATGACCTCAGCTGATTTTCCAAGAACATCTTCTGCTGCACAGAAGAGCCCTGGTATAAGGTGGTCAGCGTCTACTACATCTCCCTTGTCGTGTTCTTCTCAACAATATGTGGTATGATATGATCCTTGACCCAGTCTAGGATCATGCATTTGGCTTTCGCCTCGACCTCCTCATACTTCTCATTTGCATTAGGGTCAACTGGGACTGCTATGGTTTTCAAGGCATAGTCCTTGATGCGATGTTTATCCAGGATTGCCAAGATCCTGGCCTTCCAAATGACAAAATTGGAAACCCCGTCCAATCTATCCTGATCCCTCAATCTGTTTACTTCCATCTATGCTCCTCTTATCTAGACTCCCTCGGAGTCTTGATTTCCCTCTCGAAAATCCTCCGGCCAACTGTCGAATCACTCCTCTCCAATCCTCCTTTGCCGCTGCAACCCGGATCTAGATTTCTTGGCTAAAAATCTGTCGAGGTAGTGCTTCCCTCTACCTTGGTTCAGTCTCCTTAGACATTGTTCTGCACTCACAGAAACGCCGTCCCACCAGCTCCACAAATCAAAATCTGCTCAGCTTCCTTAGCCCCGGTAACTGAAGAATCTAAGCCCTTCTGGCTTTGCACAATCTCAGTGAGAGTTGCATCAATTCCTCCAGGCCACTCCATCAATCCTTCCTAGCTCAGAAAGATGACTCGGCATTGCGTAACCCTGATCTGCCACGCTTTGCCCCTGTGTTGGCTTGGACAGTTGACACAACGATTGCGTGGGATCCTCCCAACTACTGCGTCTTCCCCTCGTGGCTCAGAATGCTGACGCGGGACTGCGTGAGCCTCTATGTCACACTCTCTACACTGCGTCACTCCTCTCGCCTCTTCAGCTCTGGAATAGCATTGTCTCTCGGGACAGCTACTTCTCTGCTGCAAATTCTCAGATTTTCTAGGCTGGTATCTTCAGTCGCCTCTGATCTACAATCCCTCTAATACCATGTGAAAATTCCTGAATCTAACACATCAGAAACCCCTACTACAATTTCTGGTTTACTATCTCCTACTTGTTCTTTACATTAGCAAGTTATTTAATTGCATAAACATCGAAGTAAACACAAACGCAGCCTTCACAGATATACAGATCATGCATTGAAGTAAACAGAAACAATAACACAAGGGACACCGTTATTTTTGGACAATCATCCTAGGAAAAACCCAATGCGAGAAAACTGATGCAGCATATATGAGGATTTTATTATTAAGTAGATTTCGTGAAAACAACTAGGGTGCCAAAATTGGCTCACCCAACAGAGAATATCCTCAACAGTAGCACCTCTATCCGAAGATAGATATTCCGACAAATAAGCAACCAGATGATCAACCCCCCTAGTGACTCTAACTGTTCCTTGTGTTAGACAGCGAAAGCTGCTCCAAGCACTGCTCAGGAACTGTGTCACCCTTCAAGAACTGCGTCACCCTCTCCCGACTGATCTTCTCTCAATCTGCCCCACAGAATTCCCCAGTGCTGCCTCTGAAGCCTAGTGTCAGCCTCTATGGCCTTATGCGCCAGCTCCTGCTGCCTCTGTGTCAACCCTTCTAGGGTCTGCGCTGCCTCTTTGCTATGTATTCTTCAACCTCGGATGAAAATCTCTTGTTGAACTACCCCTCGCTGCAACTGATCACTAACTCGATTTCCTCAGCAAACCTCGCCCCAGAAAATCGAATTATTGATCTCTCTTGGTGTCTCCAACTGACCCTCAAGCCTCCTCTTATACTTTTCTTGTTGACGATTCAAGAGCCAAGATTAAGTCTCTAATCAAAGGCTAAGATTAGAACTGGCTTGATCCTCATCACTTAGAACTTTCTCACCCATTTTATATTAATACACATTAATATTTTTATTTTCCTAAGTTTAGACTTAGGGACCCATTAAAAATATTAATTATTTTAATATCTCTTCATCCGAGTGTAATTTCTCCAAACGATTTCTGGGTCTTGGTGATCTCATGTGCCTTAGCCTCTCCACCAAATTTCATGGCTAGAGCACATCCGATGCTACCCAAAATCAACAATGTTAACCCCCTCGTAATGCAAGCCTCTATGATGAAGTACGATGCCATAGAGTATAATATAGATGAAGAGCGATGCCACAGAGTATAATATAGATGAAGAGCGATGCCTTCACTGTGCCACAAAGTAGCAATCCAAAGAAAGTCACTGTAGAGAATATGCAGGCCATTGCAAAGTGTAATATGAGGGCCATCGATGCGAGTCACCACAAAGTGAAATCAATATGTCACAGAGCTAGATCAATTGTGTCAGAGAGCATGAGTCGTAATGCGAACAATGCACATAGAAAGCACTATGTAGATGCGCAGAGAATTGATGCGAGCTACAGGGGTATACGAGCCTCAGTATTGCGATGCCATAAAAATAGTTGAGCCAAAGAATATCGAGCCACATTGTCATGTAGCAAACCCTTAGGAACAGCAACCATTGTCTGAATGTGACCATTGTAGAGAATGCGACCACTGAAGGGTATGCAAACCACAATGAAGACGAACCACTAAAATATATAAAAGCGAGCCTCCGTGTATATAATCGTGCCTCCGGAAAAAATACTTTATGCAAGCCATCAAGGTAGGAGAGCAAGTTACTGTTTGTATATGTGATCCACTAGGAATTGATGTTAGTCACAGAAATGTATGGTGAACCCATTATATCATATGCCACAGAGAGTATGTGAATTATATCACAAGGGAATGCTAACCTTCACAAGGTAAGAATTGGAGCCAAAAATTGTTTGCCACAAAGATACGAAATTGAGACACAGACAGAGATCAACAAGCCACAAAAAATCAATTTTTCGCCATGCCAAATGATAAAGATTTAGCACCAATATATAGTTGATCCTCCATGAAGGGTCATGACTAGTGGGGCTAGCCGACATGAATTGGAGCGAACCATAAATTCAAATATAAATATATTTTCTTTAACTATTTGCCCAAATTTTGTGACACATTAAATAATATTTCTTCATCAATTTTGGATCCACATTTTAAGGCATGATGAGCTTATTTGGGGTAGTTGGGTTTCCCTTTGGGGAAATTCATCCTGAAGCTACCCAAATTTCCACACTCACTCTCAGCAAGGGAGGAATTTCCATCCTCATCATAAGTCTCGTCTCATATGTCTCATCATTGTTGCAACATGTCTCATCTCATTTCATAGCAAAAGAATAATCCACAATCAACAATAGGGAATATTGATTAGATCCCCCAAACCCTACTGGTCTCGAGGTCAAGACCATGACCTACATCTCAGTTGCATCAATAAGATATCCGTCCCATCACATCTCGTTTCAATTTGTCTCTCCTTTGATCATCGACTAAACAATGATGTCTCGATCTAAAGAAGAAGAATCATCATATGGGAGCTTCGGCTACCACCCTATATCCACGAGCAATAGGGGAGATTAATCTGCCAACCTATATATTCAATCGACAATACGCAGGATACCACTTACCATGATTAGTAAGGGTCACACTCTATCACATTGTCTGACAATAGGTAGGATACAACTTCCCTTGAAAGGTAAGGATCACAGAATATCCTATTGTTCGTTGATCTCCGTACCTTGACCCTCAAGAGTCAAGTGGTAAAACACTTGCATCCCATCACTTGAGCAAGATACTACTTACCATAAATGGTAAGGATCACAGTATATCTCGAGTCTCCTCACCCATTTGCCAGATGGGTGGCAATCCCAACAAGCCCAACTTATGGGTAGGATGCATAATGGGGTATACTCTGCCGAGTCCCAGACTTGATGGTAGGGGGAGCTACCCACTAGTCACAAAGTGACAAGGATCACACACAAACACTACAGTGACAATAAGCAGAATACTACTTACCATAGAAGGCAAGGATCACAATATATCCTATTGTCCATAGTCCCCTCAACCCCAGGAGCTCTCCAACACAATTCCTCTCCCTGTGAGCTCAAACAAGGGAGAAGAGCATAGCTCAGTGTCCTTGATCAATCGTGACCCCTTCCTCTCATCAGTACCTTCACTAGGCTTACAGTTGTTAGTCCTGGCCATAGTGCATGACACCTTGAGAATATCAGGTCAACCACAAGCTTACATGCTGCAACACAAGGATCCAATTATCTGCCTGCTCATTAATAAAAAATGTGATGATCTCATTGCTCCTTTCTGTACCATATCCCAAACATAGTGATATTTGATCTCAATGTGCTTGAACCTATCATGGAACACAAGATTCTTTACATGTCGGAACCCATAATACGTCACAGTATATCATAGTCGTGCCTAGCATATGCTCAAATAGTTTTATGTTGACAGTGTTGGACCTGCCAACATGTCAAGGGATCTCCCCGGTAAAAAGACCCAATTAGACCTCAGACCATTTGGAGTAGTCCCAGCAGTGGGTGGTAAAGTTATGCCTTGACTGCAGTAGCATGCAGAGGTAAGCAAGATATCTTTGTCAGAAGCAGGTGTGTGACCTTGCGGCAAGTCAAGAGAGATGCATGGGGAGGTTCTAACACACGAAGGGGAAAAGGAAGCGTGCCCCTTAGAAGCCTGTAATAGTACGCAGCCTGAAAGGAACACACAAGCTAAAAGACATAACAAGATGGAAAGCAGAATAGTCGACAATCCAAAGTGATGGGTTAAACCAACAACACGACTTCAACAAGATTCATACAATCGTATACAAAATAGTTCATACACAATTGCGTAAGTTAAACAACATACATTGCTAAAGTAACCAGAATAATCGAACTACAATAACAACATATGCATGAAGACATGTTGGCTCTGTTATATATATATATATATACAAGTGAAAGTTCCATCCATACATACAACCATGACAGCCACTAGCCCCAGTAGTGGAAAGTTACTGTCAACACCGCCTGCTCCTCCAAAGAGATGTACTCGCTCTGCACTGTGGAGAAGCCAAGGCTCGTCACAATACTCTCCAAGCCATCTCTAAGCATTGCCTAGCAAAAACTTGGCTCCCAAAAAGCTTGTTCTATGAGTTATGAGGTTCTATATATAGCAAAGTTTGGGGTGACCCTTGACATTCCCCTTTGACTCTTGGAATACCCTCATGACTCTTCAACTTCATTACATATAACTCGTTACATTACATATGACTGTTTGCATTCCACTAATTACACTTGCAATTTCACTTTACATCCTATTTACAATAATAATACATTTTCCACATATACCCATGTGGGACAAAAACAGGCTTGAGTCAGCCAGATAAGACAACACTAAGACTCCGATGACTGTGGAAAGACCAACTCGTCAACATCCTCTCTGTGATCTTCGGTAACAAATTGATGCCAAGATTGGTATTGTGCAATGGTGCTCGCGTACTATTTGATGATGTCTTCCTGAAAACAAACTCTTGCCTCCATTGCTTTCAGGTATACTGATCCGGAACCTCTGTCCAACTTGTCTTGTAAGATGTGCAGCTTAGTCCTGAGCACAGCCGAACCGGCGACATATCTTTGCATTGATCTGCAAATCTGCGCTGGTGGCCATGTGCATCAACTGATCAAAGTACGTGTCGAGCTCTAGTCGGACTTGGTTCTTCTCTTTGGCTTCCGTGAGTGTTCCAATTGACAGGGTGCCATACTTTCTCACCACGACATCCAAACTCCTGAACAATCGTGCGTATGAAGCCTCAACATTGGTGATGAGCGACGAGAGTTCCTCATAGTTCCAGATCAAACTCCAAAGGCGTGCTTTGCCCAACTCTAACTGCGGCTTCATCATCTTGTGCAAGTGAAGTGGGGCTCCCTTGTACCTCATTGTCCATGTCTGTACATGACCAACAGTGGCATGTATGCCTGTGAGTGTGTGCGCTATCTTGATGCAGCGCTGTTGATGACCATGTAGATGGACAACTGCTTTGTGCACGATGACGACCCTGTCATATAGTCTCTGCATGACTGTCTCAAGAGTTGATACTTCAACAAGTATCGCTTTCTTCATCTCTGCTCTAGCAGATCTTGTGGATTGTTCCTCTCTTTGCCTGGCTGCTTGCAATTCCTTAGCCATGCGCTCATTTTCTACTATCAAGAACTTCATACTTGAGCTCGTGACTTCAGCATAAGCCTTCATAGCATCGGCCAAGGCAGTTGGATGTCTTCGCACATCTGACATGATCACTCGTTCTTCAAAGTGCATAGGTGATGCATGCTAATCCAGGATGTGGGCTCTCTGTGCCTGTACAACTCTATGTTGTGACTCATCAACGGCTATGTTGTACACATATGTTCCTGGATCATCCTCAAGGAGAACGATATCCCCTTGTCCACTTGGGACTTGCTCTACTGCTGGAGCTGGTGAAGCCTGTGGGGCAATGTTTTAAAACTCCGACTCCGACTCCAGCTCGACCGAGGATCAACTCTGACTCGGTATCGACTCGGCTGGCTCGATTTCAATGACTCGGTCATTGTAAAAAATACATTAAATATTTATTTTTTATAAAAACACATAATTTTAAAGATTTTCATTCATGTTTCCAAACACAGCATTAAAATATAGATAGAAGACAACATATGATCAAAGTAGGCTCATGAATATATCCATTATATCAAAATGGCACCCAGTGCATTGTCCAATACATACACGATGATGATATAGAGATCAAAACAAAAACACATAACCAAGGAGGCTATAAATGACCTCTACAACGAAACTCTGTGACCAATACCACTGGCTACTACTAGAGTTGCCAACATCATCTGGCTCAGTGTTACTTGGGAGCGAGAGCGAAAACGGGAGCAGAGCGACATTTTCAGAAGCTCCCGGTTTGGGAGCGAATCCCGGAGGAGTTTGACAACCAATGTCACTAACATCAAGGTACATAGAGGGATTGGTGTTCTTGATTAAATACAAGTTACATACCCTAATACATGACAAAATTCAAAGGAAACATTGCAATCCCCCAACCCTGAAATCCTGAAAAACTAATAACTCTGCAGGATTTTGAATGAAATCTAAAATTCTAATTTCTCCATATGATATCCAATGAGGCCGAAACCACTCTCAAACATCCTGAGTCATTTCATGGTAATGTTAAAAATTTAAGTAAAAGGATGAAAATGAAGATTAAGAAGAATGTCACTTTTACTTTAAAAATTTAACATTACCATGAAATTTGAATAGCATATCAATACTAGGAGAGGGGAATGGACCCCAAAGACCAAAAAACCAATTAATAAAACCATTTGGAGTCCCCCACACTCAAAAAAACATTAAAAAAAAATCAAAAAATTTGTGTTTTTGGGGGTTCACTGACCGCTTTCCTTGACCCGACCGGGTTGATACGGACTCGGCCGAGCCAGCTGAGTTAATACTGAGCCGACCAAGTCATGCAATGACTCGGCCAGCCGAGCCGGTTCAACCACCGAGTTGAAATTTTTTTGTCCGACTCGGACCAACTCGGTCGAGTCGATTCCGAGCCGGCGAGGTTTAAAAACACTGTTGTGGGGTGACCTTGGTTGTTTTTGGCATGAGGTTAGTGTCCTGATCTTGTTTCGGTTGTTCCATCTCCGTGTGCATCTATTCAACTATCGGTTCATCCTGCTAAGCAAGTTCCTGTTCCTACAGCTACTCACGTTGTTCATCATCTGCTGCTGGTGGATCTGAGTCTTCAACCTGTATCGGTGCGGTTTGCTCTGCCTGTGCGCCTTGCACTTCCTCCTGTTCCTACTGCACTTCCTGCTCTCTTTTACACAGCTCTTGTTCTTCTTTGAGCTTCTGCTCTACTTCCTACAACTTTATCTCTGCCTCTTCCAATCTTTGCTTATCTCTACCTTTTACGTCCCTCTCCTCTCGCGTTGTTGCCTCTTTGCCTCAATCTCCAAAGCAACTCTCTCAACAAGTGGATCTTCCTTAAACTTGTAGCTTTGCACCGCTTCTGCGCTTTCGACAATCTTCCTCTTACCTTTGTCTTGTGCAAGTTTGTTGCTTGTTGCTGTTGTTGTTGCTGCTCCCTGTGGTGCTGCTAGCCATTCTACTGCCATGTTGACTAGTTCATTGAGCCTAGAGAAGTTATAGCAATCTCTTCAAGGATCTTCCTCTGGCCAATGACACGCCCCGTGGATCCAAGGATAGTACACTCTCAAACAGTGGTCCCTGCATAAGCCATGTGGACCGTACAGATCGAAACGCTTAGTGCCGAACTTACACTTCTTGAATTCCTCAACCTCTCACCATCTACTTCTTTCAAACCCTAGATCGCATACAACCCAATCTGCAAAGGAAGCATAGGCCATGGTGCCTTCTTCTTTTTGTGCAATACAGTTGATAACCCTGTAAAGATGTGGTATGCAACCTCCTGCATGGCCAACTTGTCCATGGCAAAATTTAGCAACAAATGCAAAGCCTTCTCCGCGTTGTACATCATGATGGAGGTACCATCGAGTGAAGCGTACCAATCTGCAATGTTTAGCAAGGCCTCCATTGTTGCCTAGGGCATGCAAGGCGGATCTTGTTCAAAGATCATCGTGTACAGGGGGGCAACGAAGTGGTCAGATAGTCTTAGCCATGACTCCTCGAAAGCTGCACTCTGAGAGCAACTTGCAATATACGTTCACAGTGTTCTCTGAAGGTGTCGATGCCCAACCCATGCCAGGAAACTGTTGACGGCCACAAATTGCATCAAGCAGGTAGGTGGACATGAAGAATCTTGCTTGTTGATCCTTGGGCGAACTTTCGGCATTCGATACATGCACTTTCAGCTGAAGAGCCAACATGTTAGACCAGTTGAAAGGCTTTCCTTCACTTGCCAGCTGATTCAACATAGCAACCCAACTCTGCAAGAAGGTCTCTGTACTTTATTGGCCATACAAGCGACATGTAAAGACGACCAAGAGTTGGTAAGCCTTCTTGAGTGTCTTTGTCTTGTATATCTGGTTGAGTGTCGTCCTGAACTTTGATGGCTCCCTTACGCAACGCTTCAAGATGTCTCTTGTCTTTGTGCTATTGTTGGGAGTGTAGAACAGTGCATCCATCCTGTTCACCAGCTGTGGCAAATGATACATTTGTTGATAATCTTTCGTCCTGAAGGTAGCAAGCTCTACTCCACTGACACTACTAAGTATCATTGTCTCGTGATCAGTCTATGAGACAATCCTGTGGATCATGTCTGCGCAAGGGAAGATGGGATACCTGCATGCAACCTTGTACAATCCTGACTTATGAATGTTGACATAGACATGACGATCCTCTAGATTCTCCTCAAAATTGCTTGCGAATATAGTGTTGATGTCTTTCCATGTGATCTTGATGTCTTTCTCAATGAACAGATGTGTATCTGCATAAACGGGCAAGCTCATAGACACATAGACACCTTTTCAACCACATCCCCAGTATTGTTTTCACCTATGAACTTTGATCCAGCTCTCTTGGAGGCCATGTTACTTGTACTGCTGAGAAGCTGCTCAACACTTGTTGTACCTAGAGACAGAGAAGATACTCACGGCAAGCCAATGTCAGCTGAAAAACATAAAGCAACTCGAGAATCAATTATGCAGCAAACTGGGTGACTGTTGCACAAGATTGCGCAGCAATGACTCTAAGAGGCTGGAAAATTGTCAGCTAGAACTACGCATTACACAGTCCCAGCTGCCAGTGGGGCTTGTTGTTGACTGAAACTACGCAATGTGTAGTCCAGAGAGGCTAACTATGGACTAGAATTGCGTAATGCGTGGTTCAGTCTAGCTGGGTTACTGGCTAGAACTGCACAATGCGCAGTTCCAATGGGGAGGACTAGGCACTGTCTCCCAGGATTGCATAAAGCACTGCTGGGAGCCAGTGTCGAGCAGCCTCTGTGCAATTTCGGGAAGCAAAGTAGAGCCTTGACTTCCGGGAGAAGCAAGATCTAGGCCAAGGCAGCCCAGATCTGCCCAAGGGCAACCTGAAAACGAGAAGAACAGAATAAGTGTGCAAAGATGGTGCAGATCTAAGTGAATATACATGCATGCAATCCAAGCAAGTGCAGAAATCAATCAAACGAAAAACAACGAAAACAAAGCTCATGAAGAGAGTTGCCGCAACAACGACTATTAGTGCAAAAACAGGATCATGCATGCGACACTAAGGAAAGGCAATGCAAAACTTGAAACAGTACTTCTACAAGTTAAAATACATTGAAACGCCAGTGGTCGTTCAATAAAACAAAGCAAGTAGCAAAGCTTACCCGGAAAAGTTATGTCGACTGTGCCAAAGATTCCTAGATGCCTCGGGAATTCCAGAGCTCCAAGATCAAATGTGAAGAATGAGCTCTGTGACATCCATTAAATACATTTGCTATATTTAGGGTTTATGACGCGCATGCCACAAATCTAGGAAAAAACAACACTTGGCAGGAAGTTTCTAAAATCGACTTTTCATGTAACTCCCAGTGCTAAAAATAGATCCCTAAAATCTAGGAATGCTTTTTCATTTTTTGCTTTTAGCATTTTCGATAGAATTGCATTGTTCCGGAGGGATCCGAGCAACCTACCGGCACATGCAACAGGCAGCCACTAAAGGGATGCTTCTGTGTTGTTTTTGGACTAAGTGGCTCCGGCTGTCTCACAAGTTCTGCACAATTTCCTAGAGCAAAGCTACTGGCCTGCTCTTCGCAATTTTCCAAAGCAAGGTTGGTCGCCTGCTCTGCGCAATTTTCCAGAGCAAAGTTGGCTTCCTGCTCTGCGCAATTTCTGAGTGCAAGGCAGCCGCTGGGCTGTTCTGCACAATTTCTAGGAGCAAGATAGACTGCCCGAAGAATGCACAATTTCCCAAATAACACAAAGACCAGATGTGAACCAAGTTGTTGGGTCAACTTACGATGAGTCGACAAAACGAGTCAGTGAACACAAGCTGTTAAGCGAAAGATAAAATCAAATGAAACACAAGTACGTGAGCAGTACAAGATGGCTACTAAGATTTCGAGGAGGGAGGCTCCAAAACGAAGCGAAGGCAAAATTTTGGAGGGTGGTTGTCGCTGCTACAACAATCTCTAAAGAGCTTTCTCAACCATATTGTCTCGCAGCTAGCCATGCTAGCAACAATGGACATTGTCTCTCAAGGCAACAAATTTACACCAAGAAATCAAGGGAGCATTCAGATGTGCTCTTCCAAACAACAACATTCCCAACAACAATCATCATCAGCGCATTCATCACGTTTTCAGTAGTGTGTCTCAGTCCATAATTAATAGTTTCATGTAGGAATCTCAACACATATTTAGCAGCAGCCCAATGTACATGTCCAGGCTCTATCTAGCTCAAAGTTGATAATGCAAAGGAAGGATACATTTGATCGCCTATTCATCATGGGATCCATCAAATCTGAGTCTGAAGAGGACACTCTTTCAATAGCTTCAGTGTAAATCTCTGTTAATATACTTCTCTTAACAAGGAAGTCCTCATCATTTCTTTGTTATAATGCTAATCTCGAGCTCAAAGGCTAGCTCCCTCCGGCACTAAACACTAAGATGATCTAAACCTGTCATAAATAAATTGTTAGCATATATAAAACCAAACATTAAGGACATACCTTCAACATTAAGAGAAATCTAAGTACTTTGATATTATAAATACTCAACTATAATAACAACTATTCTATAATACTTTTAAAATTCTACCTTCAACTATAATCATGAGATAGTCAATTGAGTTTATCTAGGGTAATTGGGCAGAATAGTTGTTATCCTCCCCACCTAGGTTCAAGCCTCACAAGTTAACATGTTGACGCTCTGGAATAGAGTGACTTTGTTGCGCTCTTAAGTGAGCCTATACTAAGGGTTGGCTTAGTACCAACAACCCCCCTCTTGCCTTTGGGCTGAGAGGGAAGTTGACTTTCTTCCCCAGGCAGTACCCAATGCCCAGAAAAAATTTATGTAGAAAAAAATAAATAAATAAATATATATATATATATATATAGTTGGAAATACTGAGAGGGGGGTGAATCAATATTTCATTTCAATTAGTTAATTTTAACTTCAAAGGGCATCAATTATCATTAGCATTAAATTAAAACATAAATCAACAATGCACAACATCACAGACAGTAAACAAGAGATTTTTAGGTGGAAACCCTTCCGAGAGAAAAACCATTGAATGCTTTTAATGTAGGTCTTTAATGACTACATCAACAGGAAGCTCCAACCTCCTAGGTTTTCCAACAATAACTAGAAAGAGGCACCAACCCCTTGACTTATCAGCTATTACTAAAAGCACACTCCAACACTCTTATTTACCAGCTCCAACTAGAAGGACACCACTATGCCCTAGTTTTATCAACTCTGACTGAAAGGATGCTCCAACACCCTGCACAGACTCCAACCTGCCCTAGCACCACCCTGCCGCCCTAAAGTGTTCTCAGGCTCCTACCTGAAGGAGACTTCAATCTCCACCTTGCATCACCCTAGTAGAAGAACAAATAGATTACTTTGGAGACACTACTCAGCCACTACTATCAATACCATTGTTGTGTTGCCTTTGCTCTTGTCATGTCACTGCCACAATATTGCATAGTTGCCACTGCTAACTCACGGTCATCACCACGTATATAAACTTTCTCTACTCAATGCCTAGCAACATAAATAACTTTGCCATGTACAACCCTTGTCCCAACAACTTTGCTTAGGACACCCTCTGTCAAACCCTAGCATCTTTAGTTCAACATAATGATATCATCAAGGTAGCATGCATAGGAATTCTTTGCATCATATCAAGTCAAACCCATGGAAGAATGTTTATCAATGATATGATCAAATGGCATATACTCATCACCAAGATACTAGCAACATATTATTTCTTTTGAAATGCTTAGCAACAACACCAATCTCCGTAGCATATACACCAAGCTCTACTAGGTGCAAACTCTAGGCACAAACCCTAGATCTGCCCAATATATCAACAGTACATCTAACTCTGACTCAGTAACACCCCCACTTCTTCTCTGCCTAACAAAAGAATGTAGATATCAAAAATCTCTCTACAATATAAACCTAATCTTTGTCCAACGTATCAACACCGCCAAACCCTTGTAGTATCCCAAATTATATGTTAATTTTAGTAGCTAGGGAGAAATTCCCTAGTGCTCACTCGACTTTGAAATATTATTAAATTTAATTTAATTGTGATCCCCAAGTCGGTTCAAATTATTAGAGGGAAACCCTTTCCCTTTTATTCGATTAGAAAATTCAAATGGCCAAGGTCAGCCTCAAGTATTCATGTCGGCCAAATAAAGAGTCGTGCCCCTTCACAATCAAAGTTCAACTATATATTCCCATCGTAATGTTCTTCAAGTATGGAATTCGGTTTTGAAATTCGGTGGCCCTAATATTAGGAGGTCGATAGCAAGAGTTCTTAAGTTCTATGGCAAGGGATTTGAGTTACGGTGGCACTTTTGTTTTGCTCTCTATACGGCAAAGAAATTTGCATGGCTCTTTTTGGTTTTGAGATTTGAGTAATTGTTTGCAAGGGTTAAGGACTCACTTGCTCAAGCCACATGACTCATCTCACATACCTGATCACACAATCTCGCTTTGTATGCTCTCACTCTTATGTTCCAAAATGCCACTAAGATTTTTCAGAAGGTTCCTCTATGTATTCCACAAAGGTTAAGCCTCGAATTGATCTTATACCATTGTAACAACTACAATCTCTCATTACATATACCTTTGGGCATCAGGTCATTGCAGTAACGGCATCGCATTGACACTACATCCATGGCACGTTACTCTATGTTGATTCATAGTAAGTATCCACATTATAAATGGCATTCGATTTATGGCTCAGTAAATTGATCTCCTTCAATAACGTCACTCAGGGATAGTATTGAATATTGGCATCAACACACAGTTCATAGTTTGACATACATATCAGTTAACATAAATTACACAGTTTGCATGGCACTCAGTATGTATACAATTATGCGTGCAATATAGTTTGCTACGTATGGCGTCCCTATCTTTGCGATATGAATAGAATGATCCCCCACAATATGCTCAATTCCTTTGCGTTTTGGCATCAATATGTAAAATATAGTTGGCAACATGTATGTATAGAAGTATGGTAATCCTGGCACGGTTGTATATGGAGTCGATAGTCAAATATAAATGTGGCATCATGTATGACTTCTTTAGCTTCCTTGTTGGGATCACAGTTCATCACCATTGTATATATAGAGATAGCATCATTAAGATCATAGTTCATGGCTTGGCACCATAGTTGTATTTATGGCATCACAGTGGAATGTATGACATCATACATGGTATCACTATTGTATATATAGCACCAGTTGTATCTATTGGCATCACAGTCCAGTTCAGTTATAAGTATGTCATCATTGACATCACAGTTCTTCTCACTTTGCAACCCTAATGACAACATGTCAAGTTATTGATGCATGACAGTTTGTCAATAAAACTTGTTCACAAACGAAGTTGTGAACAACTCATGTATAGGCCCCAGGTAGTCTGATGACATTTGTACTTTGTATCTCAGCTGAACAATTGATGAAATATAATAGAAGAAGAAGAATTGAATTTCTGGTTTTCCCCCTCATGGGGTTTTGCCCTGATCTCCGACCAATCCCGGTGTCTCTATGTGTACTTGTTTTTCTTCTGTTGTTACTTTAAGTACCGCTGCATTGTTGTTGATATTGTCCTTTCTACATAATTGCATATGATGTAATGATGTTACAATGTTGTGGGGTGAATTTAATGTGTAAATTATGTAATGCAATTAACAAAGCAAAGAACAATACAGCCCTAAGGAAAAATTAACATTATGCAAGAGAACTGGCAGCCAGTCCTGCAAAATATACACTCGGTACAATACAAAAACTCTCTGTTGTATCCTTCTCTGCTCATCAATCTCAGCAATATATCAGATATTCAACAACCACCCATCATCCAAATCGCTATGCATGGTACAATAAATACTTTCTGCCGAATACAATGCTTACTAAACCTTCCACTAAACTCAGAATATACAATAGCATGGCAGCGACAACAGTCTCACTGTAAAATACAAAACTGGCAGCACACTAACAGCACATTTCACTATATCCTTTACAGCAACACTCTTACAACACTATGTGCAACAGCAAGCACAACCTCTGCAATCTGATCTAACAATAGCTCATGGAAGATTCAATGCACAGGTGATCAGACTAATCGCATCACTGACTCATTTGCAGGCCATCTACACATCTGATTTCGGATAGACATTTATGCGCTCATGATCCTCTGTTAACACTCCATATTCAGGTTCTTAATCGCACAGCAACTAACCTCTTCTCAGTCACTTCAACACAGGTCATGTAACATGTCTCATGTTACACTTGTGCGCATTAAAAACTCCAATCCAAACGCAGGTTATTACATTTACATGGAGGGCTCCATACTATGCTTGTAGGATATCTGACAAGTAGTGCACCGCACATAATAAGTGCAATGGTCCCTAGGACAGCAAGATTAATGTATGACTTCTCTGAGCTTTGCTTGTTAGTGCTAGATTTGCTTTCGTCTGCATTTACGCTAAAATATGGTAGATGGTTCATTCCTCTGGTCGGCTGACAAAAAATTCAAAGCAAAGGTCTGTTTGTTACGTTCAGAATTGATGCATGATTGTGATGCCAAAGCAGCATGTAAAACTCCTCACAAAGGTAATCACGATGAGACCGGATGCCATCCTCACAAAAGGGGTCCTCTTCTATGTGTGAGAAAATTGCAGAAGAACATATGTAATGATCTCCCGAACTAGCAGCTCAAAGTCGAGGTCCAATCATTGATGACCTAATCTTTGCAAACCCAATCACCATGCATTGGCAACGTTTAGATCCAGATCAACGTATCCACACCAGGCTTACAAAACAATCACATCAATCATCAAGGACTCCCTTGATTATGTGATCTGGGCTGCACTCAAACAATTACCAGCACTTCAGAACTGCCGTAATCAGCCTCAGAGACTCGACCTCTGATTTTGTGCAAATATAGCCACAAAATGCCTCGGCAAATACTCCCAAAACTTTCAATTGACTTCGAAAAGGACCGAAGTATGTCACAGTAGAGGTTTTTGGCAACAACGAATAACGTTATAGGAAGTCGCAGAGAACTGTGCCAAAAGAGGCCGAAATTAGGCCTTAGAAGATATGCTTGAAGGTCCAAAACTTAGTGAAGAGATGATCCATAGATAAGCCTGCTTAGATGACTCCACAAGCCCAGCAGAAAAAACTATTAACCAAAGTATATAATTCAAGCCCAAACAGATTCACAAAACTTGACCTACTGCTTCAGGACAGTCATGGGTTCGGGCATAGAAATCCAACGAAGGAGTAATAGAAGATGTATAACAATTTGCCTCAGAAAAAATTGACATTTTTGTCCAGATGTTCGTGACTATGCTAGGCCTCAGAGAAGAAAATCACAAATGATAGTGTTTAATTCATGACCTTTGAAAAGGATCTGAACCACTATTTATAGTGATGAAGGGGAGGGGGAGGGGGCCTTGTAGTGGAGCCGACCTGTTCAAAGGAAGGTGGGAAGCCAACCCTCCAAAAATTCAAAATTGGAATTCAAATTTTGGAGCCAAAATAATATACCTTAGAATCTCTTGAATATGTGAATATCCATCGTAGGACAAGTAATATTTATATATAAAATGTTGAATGTACAAAAGATATGATATGATGTGCTACAAATGAGGCCCCTACTTATATACTAGGCAATGTACCTCTTCACAAATAGTCATGTCTTTTCGAACATGTGTCTTCAATATGCTAATTATTTATTAATTATTAATTATATATTATGTTAATAACAGTATCCTCCACCCCAATTCTGAAGCAATAGATATGACCTCCCTCATAGACGCATATCTGGTGATAGGTGCAAAAGTCTCCTCTTAATCTAATCTCTCCTTTTGCAAGAACCCTCTCACCATGAACCTCGCCTTGTACTTCTCAACACTGCCATCAATTGCATGTTTGATCTTGTAGATCCATCGATAAGCGACCACTGACATCCCCCCAAGCCTCGAGAGTCAGTACTATCTCCCAAACATCATTCCTCATGATGGAATAATTATACTCTTCCATCATGGCATCCCTCCAGAACTTGTTGGTCTATTGACTCCTCAAAGGTAGAATTCTCAGACTCACTGATGTTGCTCATTAAGGCCATATAACTAGAAAATCTAGCAGGTGGTCTACTTTCCTTGAAGGTCCTACTAGGAGCCTCCACATGCTTCTCAACATCCTTCATGGTTTACTTGGCCCGTCTCAGTCTCCCCATGATAGAACTCAAAGGAACATCTCACTCTTCCTCTTTATCAGAAGAATACGTCCCTGTTGCTGGTGTTGTTGTTCCCAGATCAACCTTCGGAACCTCTTGCTCTTGATCCTCTACCATTTTGAATCTAACCCATGTGACCTCCTAAAGGCCCTACCCTCCTCAAATCTAACATCCCACCTAATCACTATCTTCCTCTGCCCTGGAATGTAAACCCTGTAGGACTTTGCGGTTTCACCGTATCCAACAAAAATGCCCTACTAGGAGCCTCCACATGCTTCTCAACATCCTTCATGGTTTACTCGGCCCATCTCAGTCTCCCCATGATAGAACTCAAAGGAACATCTCACTCTTCCTCTTTATCAGAAGAATACGTCCCTGTTGCTGGTGTTGTTGTTCCTAGATCAACCTTCGGAACCTCTTGCTCTTGATCCTCTACCATTGTTGAATCTAACCCATGTGACCTCCTAAAGGCCCAACCCTCCTCAAATCTAACATCCCACCTAATCACTATCTTCCTCTGCCCTGGAATGTAAACCCTGTAGGACTTTGCGGTCTCACCGTATCCAACAAAAATGCCCTTCTATGATGAGGGCACCACCTAATCCTCTTCTTCGAAGGAGTATGGGCATAAACTGAACTACGAAAGATACGAAGATGACTCGCTTCTAATTTCACTCATGTAAAAGCCTCCTTAGGAGTCTTGTCCTACACTACCTTGTGAGGACTTCTATTTTGCAAATATACAGTTGCGCACCTTTGCATATAAGAACATAGGCAACTCCTAATCATGGATCATGGCTTTCGCTGCTCCAACTATAGTCATGCTCTTCCTCTTTGCCACTCCATTTTGTTGTGGATTGCATGGCACTATTAGTTCTTTCTTTAATCCTGCCTCCCTGCAAAGATTCTTGAACTAATTGGAGTTGCACTCGCCCCTATTCTCTGATCTAAGGAATTTAATCTTCTTTCCAATCTAGTTCTCCACAAGAGCATTAAACTCTTGGAACCAACTGAAGACTTCATCCTTGGCCTCCAAGAAGTAAATTCATGTCCTCCAAGAATAGTCATCCATAAATGTCACACAATAACTAAACCTAGGTACAAGCTCCACTGGCTAGGACCACAAACATCGAAATGAACCAAATCCAAAACTCCCTTGAACCTCATCTCACTATTAGAAAATGTTGCCATGGCATGCTTGCTAAAAGCACATCGATTGCACACACCATATTTCTCTACACTAAACTCCGAAAGACCAATGACCATCTCGCATAACAGTGATAAAGCCCTAAAGTGTATATGCCCCATCCTCATGTGCCATAACTCACTTAAGTTGTCACTACTATGTACAAGGGCTTGTACTGGTTGTCCTCTCAACAAGTATAAATTACCCTCTTTACCTCCAATTATTTGCCTCACACTAGGATCAAATCCCTTCGACCTGACAAGTACCTGTCCTCCTGTAAAGTTGACCTCATACCCCTTATCTTCCATGGTTAAAATGAGAGTAAGTTCTTTTCAAGTCCTAGTACATACAACACTTCATTCACCTCCATAGAACTCCTAGAATCCAAATGGAACTATATGTTGCCCACACACTCTACTACATATTTGGCATTCACACCAACCTCCACATGTAGATTCTTGTGCTCCTTCGCCATAATGGTGAATAAGTCACAAGATCCCATAATGTGATGAGAAGTTCCATAGTCCACAAACCACACCCCCATGTGTCATGGTGCTTGAAAGACAAGACTCTAATGTAAATTCCTTCTTGAGCTTCTCGGCTAGCTCATCCATCTATGTTGATTCAACTATTGACGTCTTCCCCTTGTCTTTCTTCTTGTGCAGGCATTGTCCTACATAATGACCATACTATTACTTATAACATGCAAAGCACTTAACTTTGCTCATGTCATTCCTTTTCTCTCCTTGTGAATATGATCCTGCACCCTAATTTTGCTTGGCTTTACCCTTGCCCTTCTTTGCTTGCCTAGCAAGAGCAAGATTCTCCTCATCTCCACCTCTACATTGTCCACCAAACATCGAATTCTCCCAAATTTCCTTTTGAGTGAAGTCATCCCACAACTTGTTCCAATCAGAAAGCTTGTCTCCAACAAGGATACCTATTACAAAGATAGCTCATTACTTGGAAGTTGGTACAACCACTCAAGACTATCTTAACAAGTTCCATCTCATCCACAACTTCCCCAACAGCTGATAGTTCATCACGAACCTCCTGAATTCTTGGGAAGTATGACGCAAAGTTCGAGATCTATTCATTTAATATTCCTTAGCTCTTCTCTTAGCACCATCTTTCTATTTTTGTTGTCACTTTGGTACAACTTTATTAAGGTTGTCCATGTTCAATAAGCTATTTGCTTCCTTGTGATGTGAGAGATTATTTGATCCTTCACGGCGTGCAATATGATCCTTCTAGCCTTCAAATATTTCATATTGTGTTTGGCTACTTATGTAGGATCCGAAGGAACATGGATCCCTTTATCAACAAATTCCTACAAGGTATTGCCCATCAAAACTAGGGCGATCTTCTCCTTCCATGGACTGAAGTTTGCAGCCTCTTCCAACTTGTCTTCAAATCTCAGACTTGATGATGCCATCTTTACAAGATCAATTTCAGCCACAAAACCTTTGATATGTTAGTTGGAAAAAATGTGTTAGTGTTTATAACTTTGTCCACTAATCTTTCCCTCACAGAACTTGTTCTTGCTCTAATACCATGTTAATTTTTAAGTGCAAGCTGCAGATTTACTGTCTTATGCAGTTATTTTACCCTCAAAATTTTTCTCTATGCAATAAATTAATTTCTGGAAACTACAAACAAAAATACTTTTGCACCTTCAACTCAGCAATTTGCAGTGGAATTTAGAACAGAAAATTAATCAGAAAAATCAAACAAGACAACAACAAAATTTAACCTTCCAACTTCTCATCATTTAATTTTCCAGAGAAATCATGAACCCCCTAACCAAGGAAAATAACCCTCAAATTTACAAAGAAATTACAGCAAAACCTACAGTATATTCTTCCAGCAAAATCAACAACCCACTCAACCTCCACAAGCCCCTATGCATTCACACATGTGGGCTCAGCTTGCTCAAAAAACCTTTTCAGCTCACATGCAGCCTCCTTGCTGTGGAAAAATCACTAGTTGTCTCAAATGTGAGGGTCCCTACTATTTTTTTCAACTACAAAAATTCTCTTGCTATCTTTTTCCTTCTTTTTCAACCCCTATGAATATCTCACAAAATCCGCAATATTACTCTTGCAAATTATTCAAAAAATCTCTTTCTGATTTATCTCTCACTTGTGTTGTGTCTTTATCCTCTCCCTTAGGCTGTTTTTCTAATTCACCATAGGCCAGATCCCTAATCTCCAAGGCGATTGAGGGCTAGGATTAAATCTTAGCTTTCTTTATAGTTTAATCAATGGTGGAGATTAGATCTAAGTCACTTATATAATTAATTATTTATCCTTAGAAAAACATTAGCACAAAGTCTACATTAATAAAATAATTAATCAACGTACTTTTCTTAAGTTAAAACTTAGGATAGAGACCATATTACTTGCTCCTCTTGAACAACCACCTTAAGAGGACGATTTCTCCTGCATGCAAGGCACCAGTCTATGCCGAAGACCCTGCTAAGCTACAAAAATAAATAGTATTGATAATTGCAAGTAATTTGATGAAATTCTTAATACAAATCAGTTTGTTTTCTATCTCAGGAGCAAATCCATAAATTAAGAGTAAATTACAGCCTTCACATTATGCTAGAAACGAAAGTTCCCTTTCCTTCAAGTTACAGTTACTTATTCATGTTCACCAGAACGAAAACCCTCACTTGTTCCAAGTGAGGACTGCACCATATTTTCATCACAGAGCTGTTCTTCCGAAGATCCTGAATGGTTCTCAAAGGAGCAAAAGTAGCTCTGTAGATGCAGATATCTTCTTGAAGTGACAAGGTTTCCTGTGCATTTGCGTCATTAGTTTCATCTCTGGACTGTTCGGAAGCATAAACCCCAACTTCATGTAAGCGAATAGAGGGAAATTTGTACTGAATGTTTGCTTCAAATTTGCAAACACGTTTTGAAAATAGTCCAGTGGTGAAGAATGGTTGCTGAAAAATGCTTTGGGTAAATGGCAACTGTAGCAATGCACCAATTCTTTTGTTATATTTCAAATTTTTCACCAAACCTGTAAAATTGAGGGAACTATATTTCTCAAGTAGTACCATCTCCTCATGGATGGCAACAGTGTCACTGTGGATCTCCATTGTTCTTCATTGAATTCATATTCCGTTGTGCATGTTCCATTTTGTCTACTACCTTCTTTTAGTTTTTTGATCCTTTCCTTAAGCTCTTCACTAATAATGGCTGCTAAGAAACTACGCTACAGAAGTCACCTTGGAATCTGCACTATCAAACCTTATTCCTATAACTTGAAATGTGCATGGAAAATCCAGAAACCCCCAAGCACATGCTTTTATACCAAGGTTGCTTCGGAGCGGGAGCGGGAGTGGGAAGCGACATTTTCAAAAGCTCCTAGATCGGGAGCAAATTTTTATACAATACATATTTTTATATATTTTGATGCATATATGTCAACAAAAGCATGTCAAATGATGAATTAGATATAAAAAGCATAAAAGCATGGATTAAGTCGAATTAAGTCATGTAACATCAATCATCTAGAATTATAATCTTCATCAACCACATCCTCACATTACAAGTTCTCATTTATGATTTATATAGCATGTAAGGGTGCTCATAACCAAAATAGCATCGAGTGCAGTCAATCTCTAAACCGAAAATATATCAACAAATAGCCTCTAGATGGCCTCTAGCTTCCAAAAAATCATGTTATCACAAATAGCTACATATCATCAAAATCATTGCCTATCTTGGGATCTTTGTCATTAATATCAACATCTAAGAGATTAACATAAGATAGAAAAAATATAGTGTGTCAAGTCAAGGTTTTGTTTGAGTGATGGGTACATTTTTAGTAGGGTCATGATAGAGGAGTTCGACAACCAATATCGCTAATATCAAGGTACATAGAGGGCTTGGTGCTCTTGATTAAATAAGAGTCCCATACCCTAGTACATGACAAAATCCAATGGAAACATTGCAATCACCCCAATCCTGAAATCTTGAAAAACTGATAAGTCTGTTGGATTTTGAGTGAGATCTAAAATTCTACTTTCTCCATATGAAATCCAATGAGGTCAAAACCACTCTCAAACATCCTGAGTCATTTCAAGGAGAATGTCACTTTTACTTCTTAACATTACAGTGAATTGCATATCAATACTAGGGCCATAGGCTTGAATATTAGGCTGCTCTACTCAAAAACTCTTGCTTCTTTGAAAAAAAATTGCATTTGGAACATCTGTGTAACAAAAAATTTGTGAAAAAAAACCAGGGAGCAATTTCTTTTTTTTGCGGAAGCGCGCTCCAGGAGTGATTTGAAAGGGGGGGGTTGTTGCTCCCCCGCAACCATGTTTTATACATGTTATAACTTATGTCAAAGTTGCTGTTATAGGTTCTGGAGAGACTGATGGATGGCATCTTTAGAATGATTTTCCAGAACAGGCAGAAGACCATCATCAGTTTATAACCAAAAACCAGAAAATATATTATTGTGTTTAATACCTGTCCCATCTCAGACCCTCTTTAGGACAATGTTACCATAATGGATATGTTGGGTCAGCTGCAAGAACTGCTAGTTTAAAGGTATTCTTGAGAGGCTTTGCTTCTGTTGCTGTGCTCAAATAACCAAGGATTCAGATATGGCATTTAAGGGCCTATCATACCATGCATATTAAGATCAAATCATAAGGAAAGGAGCATCATAATGAACCAAGGAACATATGAAAGCGACCACCAAGAACACCACATGATCCTAGAACCACAAGCCTCAAGCCAAGAAAATAAGGTGTGTTACCCCCTGCAAATATACCTTTGCCACTCATGTCAGCATGAGGGGTAACATGAAGCACTCAGAGATAAACTTGGATCGACGCATAATTCTTTGCTCACTAAGACAGAGTGTTGAGAAATATAGCTTGAACACGATCTTCTGCACAAGTTCTATGTAAACGTGCTAAACGTAAATTAAGATATTTCAAAAAGAATGTCTAATTTGTAATCACCTTTAGGGTAAAGTGAAATATGTCATGTTTTTTAGTTGAGTCCAATAAAGCGCACTTAATATATTCATGACTTAGACTAGATTTCATCTCAAAATCAGATTAGGTTTTGGAGATTGGAATTTTGATTGATTAGGGTTTCAGAAAAGAAAAGATAAGACAAGATAAAGAAAAAACAAACACAGTTGAACTCTTGAACAGGTTGAGCTAGGAGGTGAGAA
Organism: Pinus taeda; assembly: GCA_000404065.3. Taxonomy (NCBI): domain Eukaryota; kingdom Viridiplantae; phylum Streptophyta; class Pinopsida; order Pinales; family Pinaceae; genus Pinus; species Pinus taeda. Next base: position 63,507 of record APFE030036892.1, on the reverse strand, counting down.
ATGGCACACAGCAGGAAGAGGTTCAACTTGCAGCTTTTCAACAAGTTGAAAAGGCAGTCATACAGCAGATCCGTACAGAAGGTTCACATATTCATATGGAATCCATGCAGAAGACATGCAGCAGCCATACTGTGAGTTGTGCAAAGCCATACAGCTGTTGTCCTCCTTTTTGTGCAGGCAATACTTTCTCAGCAGGGTGTGCAACTCAGTTTCAGAGTAATTTTAATAACAATGCAGCTGTTGGTTTTTAGCAGACTGTTGGTTTTAATAACTAGCTTCTCTGCTACCTTGTAAGCACAAAGGAACAAAAAGATGATTTTGAAAGAGAAATTACCTGTGTTTTTATGAAACTACTTTATGCTTCCACCATTTACAATTCCAGTTATTGTGTGATTGATGCTATGATCTGAAATTTAATTTCTGCATTAATAAAATTCAGCAATTTGTTTGTTTAATTGAGATCACAAGGACAGCAGCCACATAGGGTTGGTAATATCTGCAATGACAAAATTGTTTCATGATGTGAGATCTACACATTATAAAGTGTAGATTATCACTTCTAGAATCAACCTGAACTGAATTGTTTCATTTGAAGAAGTCACGGGTAAAAAGTTCTGAAATCTTTACTTGAGGCAATTAGATATGGTTCTGCATATAAAATTGTTGTATGCTTCCCAATTCCCAAATATAATAATCTATCTCCAGACCTCGATGAAATGTCAAGGTCCAAATGGGCTGGTCAAGAAGTTGAAGGTCCCTGATAAAAAAATTGAGAGAAAAAACTTTAAAAAGTCGAGTGTCGGTATGCACCTCATGAGGTCCGTATACAGCTGCGATGACTTTTGTGTTCCCCATCTCAAAGATAGCAGAGCTTCATACGCAAAAATTAAATATATTAATTAATTAGGATTCATCTCCATGCATTGAAAGGCAACAAAAGATGGTGTGAAGGAGCTAAACTGCACTATAAAGTACTTGAGTGACATAATAATAACTAGAAGTATGAATCCACATACCCATCGGCTTTGTCAACAACTCCCAGCTGTGCATGTAGCTGTCGCATCTGCAGAATTTCCATAGCAATGTCACTAACCTACATTTAATATCAAAATCACTTGGCTAACAGACAAAGAATGACATTAAAGTTTACTTACTTCCAGTGGTCGACGCCCATCCAGACGTAGCCCCTCTGGACTAATGTACTCCATAATATATGATATGGGAACAGAATCCTCTCCCTCCAAACAAATTATGCTTCCCAAAAATAAAATGATTTTCGTTTCCGAAGTCAGCCGCTATGCTTCTGTGAGCTCGTGGGATATTCACACAAATGCTTATGGCCCTCTACAACCTAAAACCCCAAAATGTCCCTAAACCCAAACACTGAAGCACATTGCATGATATAGAATCTAGAAATTTGAATAGGCTTCATTCCCATGGTTAATAGTATAGACCTATTGCAACAGTAATGTTAGTGATTTTGCTTGCTTTAATCAATGCTGAAAATTGCTACTAGAACGAATGACGCGGATATTGAGACTGCAAGTAACCACGGAGAAAAGATAAAGTTGATTGCAAGCTGGTGAATATACCTGTTCCTCGAGCTATGCAGTCACGGTTATTGCTCAATAGCTCGTAAATGAAGCCGCTCGCACTCAAGTGAGACTCCACACCGACCCCGCCGAATGTTCGGGAACTCAGAAATTTAAACGGAATTCACCAGATGGACGCGGACCATATGTACATAGTTTAAATCATCGAAGAAAATAAAACGTCAAAATAAAACTACCGATTTTAATTCCCGATGAGATTTGATAACTTTGGCTTTTTGGTTAATCCAAAATTAAGACCATCTTAATTTTGTTTAATTACTAATAA